>WEIU01016985.1:0-18691 GCA_013389925.1 Aegithalos caudatus | reverse complement strand
AAAAAAAAAAAGGCATGCTTTGGTGAACAGCATAATTACTTTCCCTGAATAATTTATGACAGCCAGTCTACCCCTTTGAAATGTTCATATTAATTTTAATGAGCTTGTCAGAGCTTTTCTAGCCATTTTATATTGAATAGATTTAGCTACAGTAATATTTTAACCCATTGCTCCTTTTAAACAAAAAAATCTGTTTTATAAAAAATATTTTTTATTTCAATATATAAATTAGCAACTCTAGTTCATTCAAATAGTAGTAAAATTATGATTCTCTGCAACACAGATTATATTTCTATATCAATTTAAAGTTTACTTCTGCGGGAAAAAAAAACTTGGAAAAAAGATAGATTTTTAGCTAATTGGACTAGAGGGCATAAGTGTTTCAATTACAAGTGTTTGGATGAAATGTTTGCATTTTCATTAGTGTTTTTTTCCAAGGGTTAAATTTATAGCAGCTATAAATTTTCACTTTATTCTGAACAGACTGACATATCTGATGTGCATGATTTTGTCATTTCCCACTGTGTGGCTGTTTATACTTTTATCCAATAATTTCTACTTTAGCTGCTTTTCATCACTAAAATTAGTTTTAACTATTGTTCCACAAATAGTATAGAAAGTGATAATATAGATACAATTCAAATTTCATCACAGAATTCCTGATGGGCCTCTTGGAACATCAGCATTTACCTGACAAATAGTTCTTTTATCTCTACTTAGCCATGTCAGGCCTAAGGGTAAACTCTGGAGTAAAAGATACAAAAAAATCTGTGCAAGAACTAAGGTTAGCCGGTTTGTGTAGAAATGTAAGGAGCAGGAAAATAAATGTTATTGCTGCTACATCCAAAGGGACAGGAACACGAATCCTTTAACTGATGGAGTTTGGATTAGATGACATGTTTGGTTTTTTTCCCATGAGGACTGATCTATTTCTGTCAACTCTTTCTGAACTACAGAAACAGTGTAACAACTTATTTGTATGTCCATTATTCTGGTTAGTATTGGAAACAATCTTCTTCAAAAGCCCATAAAACTCATTAGATGTATCTATATGGCTTGGGTGAGGTAAATTTCTGTGGAAAACACTCTGGTAATAAAAGGACAAGGAGGTAACATCTTTCCTATTTTATCTATAAGAAATTATTTCAAAACCTTCTAACTGTAGTAGTCTCAGAACTGCAGTCTTAAAATCTGAAACCAAATTTTGTAGACAGTGACCTCTAGCTTATTCTTCTACTGCTATACCTTTTCAGATTTTTTTAACTCAGCTCATAGATCTGTGATGTTAGACCCTGATGATGATAAATTAGTTTGTCTGCGATATGAGAACTCATTCACTAAACAGATATTCCACTATCTAAAAATAAATTAAGGAGCAAGAATACTATTCAAAAATTAGGTTATATACAGTATTAGTCTGAAAATTTTAAATATTAATAAAAGCTAGAAGACTATTTTAAATATAAAGAACTAATCCATTTTGAGATAAATTAATGCTGGAAAGTGCTTGTATGATTGACTAATGCTGCTTCAATTTTAAAAGGTTTGATACAGACTTAAATGTTAGAAGTGGAAAAAATTCAGATCATTCTTATGGTAGTGATCCAGTGTTATACTCAGTGGTAGAATATGTTCAATAAGGGGAGATTCTTTAGAAGAAGATAGGACTTTCTATCATCTGTGGTCAGAGAAAATAGTCTAGAAATATCTGTAAGTGGAGGGAGGACAGAAGGGAATTATAGTACCATACACATGTAATCCCCAGTAGCCACAAAGGTGGCTGTTGTTATAGTACAAACCAAAAGAATTTCAGTTTTAAATTTTTAAAGTTTTAAGTACTGGTGGGAATGTCTCTCATAAATTGCTCCCACTTGTGCTAAAATTCAGCCACTGTGTGCTATGAAGTGGGACAGAATCTCTTAGTGAAACCAAATAAAATACTGATTCCCTGATAGATAATGTATTTTAGTCCTCTTGAATCTGGGAGAATTGAGAAACTGATGCACAGGAAGTTCCTTGTGAGTTTGCAGAAGACTTTACTGTTCAGGTGACTGAACACTGTAAAAGACTGCCCAGAGAGGTTGTGGAGTCTCCATCATTGAAGATATTTAAAACTGTCTGGACGCAATCCTGTGCCTTGTGCTCTGGGATGACCCTGATTGAGTGGTGGGGCTGAACAAGATGACTCACAGTTCCAGCTCTATCCATTCTGTGATTCTGGGATCTTCCATGCCACCAGAATACTTCACAACATCTGCATTGAACAATTTTTTTCTATCCTGACTATTTAGTCTTCATTGTACTTCACAGAACCAGTACAGAAATATCACCATGGTTTTGCACACCATGTTTGCATAATATTGGATATACTTTAAAAGAACAGAATAAAGGATAAACAGTAAAACCTTTGCTTTGTTTGAATGCTTGTCACAAAGTGCTAAGTGCACCATGTAAGAAATAACTGGAAATAAAGAAATTGGAGCAAGGAGCTTCCGCTATAGAGAGTTAATGTAAAGCTAGACAGTAAGTTAATGTTTAGGAAGGCTCAGAAAAAGAGAAGGAGTGTCACCAGGAATAAACAGACAGCTTATAAGGGCTAATAATCAACTTGGAGAAAATCCTTAAGGCAAGAAGGAAACTAAAGGAACATAAATACATATTAAAAGAAGAGTGGAATGTGACAGGAAACAAGAGGAGAAAACAATCAAGGATCAAATTCTGTTAAGGACTATTATATATGATAAAGAATATGCTCTAAAAATAGAACATGACACCCAGACAGAAAAGGTCAGAATAAGAAATTATTACCCTAGAAAAGGCATGACATAATTCAATGAACAAGTTTTACATCTGTGGGGAAAAAGTAATGCAGAATTCTCAGAATGGGGGAGTAGGCATAAAAATTTTAATAATAAAAATATTTTTAAATTTTTAAAATAGCAATAAATATATAAATTTATTGCTATTATAAAAATTTTAAATAGCAATAAATTTATATATTTATTGCTATTTTAATTTTGAGGATTTAAAAGAAGGCTTTTAAATTTCAAATCTTGTCTAGAGTGAGAAATTCTATTGAAGTTTTATTCTGAACTCAAAAAGTCTTCTCTTGAGAGAAACGAACAAAGCAGAGTTATAAGTTTTCTTATTCATGCAGAAAGGAACTTGATGTATGGAAAATACCAAGAGCAAGTCTAATTCTGCCTCTTGCTGATGGTGACAATGAATTTAGCCTTATTATGCATATCTTCAAATTCTCTTGTTCAAGCCAGTTTCAAAAGCTGGTTGAAAGTTCCATTCAAACATACATGTCAATATGGCAGATAGTTCTAAGCTGGTCATCATATGAAATTTCTGTAGATTACAAATGCTGTGCTTCTGAAGCAAATTCCTTCTTCCTGGAATTTTCTTTTTGTTAACACAGCATCTTTCCTGAAAACTGCAGTGAGAAACATTTCTCTAAATGGCAGACCCATCCATGCACAATGTCTCTTCCTACTTTTTTGCTCTTAATTTCCCATCACTGCTATTTAAACTAAAGTTTATGTCTGAAGAACTGATTACCCATAATCTCTAGTATAAATGGAAATATCCTTTGAACACTTCTAATCTCCCAACACCATCGCAGTTACTGTGGGTGCTAAGATTGGCAGTGGAAAACGTTCACTGAGCACTCAACCTTCTGTTACTTAAGAGCGATACACTAGAATGCATACTTCTACATGTATGAAAATTTAACATTATCATTGACAAACAGATGTTTCTCCATGGGATGATGCATCACTTGGTCATTTTAACTAGTTTTTTTAATTTCAGTTGAATTTAAAACGATTCATGAACCACTATGATTCCTTTGCAGTAGCCTTGCATCTGTGTAGAGTGTTCAGGTACTTGGTGTGGGAATGGATCCTTCCTGTATACACATTGTGCCACTCCACTCAGAGGATGTTCAAGGTACACAGGAAGGATCATTAGAGATTGTTCAAGGTTAGTCAGTGACATTATGGTTCAGCTTGAAATGAAGTATTGGATTTTAACAGCCATTGCAAAAGTTCAATAAATATTTTCTTTCTTCCTACCACTCAATTTCCCTTTAGAAGTTTTGCAGAGGAAAAGTAAGAAAAATAACCTCTTAATCACTAAATAGCTCTTTTTTCTATATGAAACATTTTAGCAGGCATAGATTTTATTATCCCCTTTTGGTAGTCTCCCAGATTGATGTACAATTCTGGATTCAGAATTTAGAAAGATTAACACCCCTCCCCACCATCTCCTAAAAACAACTGATTGAAAAATAAAAATTTTCAAAATAATATTTGAGATAATATAGAATCACTTGGGTATCAGATAAAGCCTTTTATCATGTACCTACCTGGTATCAATCACTGTGCTTCAAGAGTAGCTAACAATCTAACCCACAGCTCCTTTTCTTTGTAATATGCTCTACATTTTACTTCCTACATATAATTGGAGGTCTTTGGCATCCACAGCCAGAAATTCCTGCCTTTCTATGCAAGAAACTTAGCTACCAACTTAGTTCCCTATCCCACTAAACCACTAAAGATCACATAAGAATAACTAGTAAAACATTGTCATTCTCAGTTCAAAATCACTGATTATTATCATCTTAGAGCACTCACATATTTTTCACCTTTACTCAAGCTCCTGTTCACATGTATCTCCAATTTTGCTGACATATACAATGCTAAACAAAGTTCATACTCAGTGAATAGAAGGTGATACAAAATATTACATTCATTTCTTCCAGACAAAAATGCAGAAAAATCATTCCCTGAAGCAGTCATTCCCTGAAGCAGTCCCAGAAAAAAAAAAAACAAACAAAACAAAAAAAAAAAAAAAAAAAAAAAAAAAAAAAAAAAAAAAACAATCCAAACCTACTTGTTTTCTTAATTTGAGAAAATACTTATCATTAAAATAATACTGGCTTGGCCATGATCAGGACAGGACAGAAGTATAGATGCCCTTCATTCATTTAATCACATATTTAAAACCTATCTCAGAAGAAAATTATCAAAATTATTAGTTTTCAAGAGATTCTTCCAAAGGAAAGAAACAACTTAGAAAAGGATATTAAATATTCACTGATCTTAGAAAAAAAAACAAAACAACAACATTTGAAGCAAAGTTATTGTTCAGAAAAAAGAAACAAGCACCCCAAAAGAGTAGCAAAGTCATATATTCAAATAAATTCAGATATTAAAAAAAAAAATCAGAGGACATCAACCTATTGTCTCACTATAAAGTGTTTTACATCTGTTTAAGCCTTTAAGGTCTTGTTGTGCCGTTTTTGGCTGAGGCAGAGTTCATTTTCTTCACAGTCACCATCATACACAAGAGAGTGATGTTTTCCTGGGGATAGTTGAACATCAGCTTATCCATGGGAAGCAATGAATGAATTCCTTGGTTTGCTTTGCTGTGTGCAGAACCTTTGCTTTCCTTATTAAACTGTATTTCACTCAGCCCACAAGTTTTCTCACTTTTACCCTTATGATTCTCTCCCACATCTCACCAGCGGGGAGTGAGCGAGCAACTGCGTGGGGCTTAGTTGCCAGCTGGGCTTAAACCACAACACATGTATAAAATCCAATACCACTGAGGGAAAGAGGTGTATTAGATCCAGTCTTTTAATTAGTCTCTGAAGTTTCCAAAGACTTTCATTTATCCTATAGATGTCAATTTTCCACTGTGTTCAAAGGCTTCTTATAATTAAAAATGCTATGACTTCATTAATTAATGAAAGAATGTGATAAAAAAGAACAATTGATCATGTTGTATTATTAAAATAAAATCATAGCAAAACAAAACAAGAAACAGAATTAATTAACTTGAATATCCATTCTTCAGATATCTGAGGGCATAGACTATTGCAAACTATTTTATTAATTGGAAATTAAACAATACAATTGTTGGACCAAATAAATCTCTAAGAGTACACAGATAAAAATGTCTAGTTGACTTTGATCTTTAATTAATGAATTTCTTCTTCATTATGTCATTTACACAGGAGTGCCTGTGATATTCTGAATGCCAGAAATAGATGTCTGCTTAGAAAAAGATACAGAAAAATATTTCCCTGTCTCCTGTAGGTGTAGAAACATAAATGATTCTTGGTTTTAAACATATAGCTGTGTACTAGACTACATTTTTTGGACAAAACCTATCAGGGAACTGACACTTTGGAGACAACTAAAATAAAATTTTCAAAGTACAGTCTAGCTAGTGAATTCATAAAGATATTAAATTATGTATGGACTCTAATACTGAAAGTTTAATAAACCTTAAATTCTTAGGAAAAAGGATAGGAAAGGGTAGGTGTGCTGGTTTGAAAGCAAGACCAGTGAGACACTCCAAGTCAGAAAATACAATTTTATAGGAGGAATAAAAATGAAATGAAATAAAATAAATACAATAATACAACCTGACACCCTGTTAGTTAGGGTGGTGGTAGAAGTCCAGATGAAGTGGTCTTGTTGAAGCAGTGATCCCATAGAAAGGTCTGGTAGCTCTGGTCCTCATGGAGTCCAGCAGGTAGCAAAAATATTTTTGAATATGAAAAGCCCCAAGTCTCTCTGGAAGTGACAACTCAGACTGAAGTATTTCTGAATCTTCTGATCAAATCTTTCACCAAATAAAACATGAGACAGGATATTATTCAGTTCACTATTATGTTCACACTAATATATAATTTTAGAATAAATAGGTATTTAAGCAAATATCTGGATTATTTAGAAAAAAGCCACCTTGCATTACCATGGGGAAAATTATTTGTCATCAGTCAAAAGTCTCATGTTGTCAGTATTAAGAAGATTGTTGTAATTGTGTAAAGCCTGATACAGGATTCAAGAAATAAGCAACTAAAGGAGGATAATGTAATTATTTCTAATCAAAATGGCTACCTGGAAAATTGATCTTGTTGAATTACCTTGGTATAATTTTTATTAAATTATAAATGCATTTGATAAAAATTATCAAGGCACAAGGGTTTAACAACTGAGTGACATGCATCTTAAGTCTCAACAAGCTATGCAAATAGGGAATATCACCAATGGCTATTTTTCTTTTGTCACATTTTCCTGGGACTGATTTTACACTCATTTGTATTTTCATAGACCTGAGGACAAAAAAAAAAATCAGCCAATGCTGATAAATTTGGTTGTTGATTCAATGAGTGATTAAGGAAAGCAGGAGCAATCAATGAAGGAAAAATTCAATATGGCAATACCTGAATTTGTGAGCAGAGAATGAAGGCCCTTCTTAGAGTATGACAGAAATAGTTTGAGATGTAGTGATAGAAGAAGAGGTGATATATACTGTAGAGCTATTTTAGAGAAATAATCTACACCTCAGAGAAACTTAGAGGTTTTTTGTGTACAAAGTAAGGCCAGATCCTAGGAGGCAAATGGCTCACTACTAACTAAAAAATGGAGTTTAAAATAAATTCTTCAGTATTTTATTTTCAATTTTATATAGTTAACCTCAATTGGCTTTAAAAGGGAGTAAAACTTTCAGAAGGAATTGGGACTTGAAGTAATCTTCTGAAAATGTAATATGCATTCTGGTGCCTGCAAGCATTCCTACGGGGCTGAAACCTCTCTAGAAAAGAGATGTTTGCACGGGTTTGATACACTCATAACTTCATTTTGGAGGAACTGGAGATGGAAACATGGTGGAAAGTCACTTTTGGAAAGAAGTGAATGTTAATTTTATATTGTAGAAGACATGGCTTTAAAATTCTTTGCAAAAATACTATTTGCTTTTTTAAAGGAATCAATAGTTTTGTAGACCATTCTCTCTGTATGACTGAATTTATTTCCCTTTCACCACAGCTCAGACCCTAGAATGGAGTAAACCTAGTAGCATATTTTCCTCTGTAGTGGCACTTTCCAGCCATTCCTCCTCCTGTGGGAGATATCCTTGAGAATGTCCACCAGCTGCAACCACAAATACAATTTGGATCTATTTTTAGAAGTGGGCAAATACACTCTTTTATACAAATGCTTTGGCTTTCCATAAACCATTAGAAATATTATGTGTGAATTAGAAATATAGCACAGGGCAATATGTGGAGTGGAACAAAACAACACTGAAAGATGGATGTACTAGCATAGGGTTTCTAGAATTTTCCAGACATATGAATACTACAAAAACAACTTCATCAAAGGCATGGAAATATGTTTGAAATAAACTTATTGCCTGGCTGATGTAGAGCCATGAGCTGATAGAAATTAAGTTGTACAGCTTCTACAACTTTGGGAGAGGTTCAGAAATATATCCCAATAATAATTTTGCAGTAGTGAGTTAATCTGTTATTATTATTGTAATTGATGTAATATGAATACCTAGAGGTACTGAAGTAAAACAATTATTTAAGTTTGCTTGGAAAGCACAGCTTGCTTAGTACAAAACTCCATAATGTGATTTTCAGAAGAGTGAAAGTCTTTTCTGGGCCCTTCTGACCCTACAGTTTGCCCCAGAGACGTGCACACAAGAGCAGCAGTGAAAGGGCAGGACCGTGCCAGCCTGGCTGGCGTGGGCAGCCCGCAGCCCCTCTCAGCACAGATGCTTGTGGTGTCAGAGAGAGGCCAAGGTCCAGCGGGGACATCAAGCCAGGGAGGATCTGGATCAGCAGGACACAGGCACAGCACAGCTGCAGCACAGCTCAGGCAGGGATCAACCAGAGAGGAGGAGGATGAGGCCGCTGCAGCCCAGGCTCCCTCGCAGACCATGGCCAGGCTGCCAGCGCCTTCAGCTGTGCTGCTTCTGAACTGGCCCTGAGCCCAGGCAGATAAATCCCCAAGAAGGTCAAGGCAGAATCTGGGCCCTGACACCAATCTCCTAAAGTGACTGATGACTCAGTACAGTGATTTCTTAGGCTCTACAAAGGGGTGAGCAGCTCTGCTGTCATCTTGCAGTCTTTACCTTAGGCATCCTGCCCAATTAAGGATTGCATGAGAATTGCAGCATGCAGCCATACCTGCTTCCTGTAAACAGTTTCCATTAATTTCCTTAACTCCTACGTTTTTAATCTTATTTTTTGGGCAATAGTATTTTTCTGATGTTGTTAGTCTGATGACAAGATACTTCGATACTAAATGTTTAGGACTACATACAGGAGGCTGAATTAATTTATCAGCTGTCATTTGCTTGCCATCAAAACTCCTGGTTTAGAAAGTGTTGCTATTAGCAGCTGGGTTCTGAAGAGAGGATGTAACATTGAATAATTACAGTTGGGACCAATACAGCCATTTATCATTAAGATTTTCTTAGGTCTGCTCCTTATAAGAGCTCATCTTCTCGGTTACCAAGCTTCAAATATAAGCTGATATTTTTCAGATTTCTTCCACTGACGAGTCATATTTGAAGGTATTCTGTGTTTTTATTTGAGAGAGATTTTGTTATTGCAAAAACAAAAGTAATTTTGAAGAACAAAATTTAGAGGGTAAAAGAAATTTCTGATGACCTTTTCTTTGAAGCCTGGAATGACTATGCTTTGAAGGAGAGAACTCAAATGTTCAGCATTTTGACCTAGAAATAAAAATTAAATTTCTATTCCAACAAAATGGAAATTTGGCATGAAATTCCCTGTGGTATAAAATATGTGAGAAAAGAAATCACAAGGCGAAATGCACGTGGTTAACTGGCAGCTGGAATGAATGCTTAAAGCTGCGGGGAGCCCAGGGGCAGGCTCCAGACACCCAGATTAGCTGGGGGCACTTTGCTGCGAGGAAGATACTTCCTGCTGTTACTTAGTAGTTCTTAGCCAATAAAGTAACGCTTAAGAGCACAATGATGAACACCAACACAGTGAGACAAGCTGTCAAAGTTATTTGCAAGAAGTATTAGACTGAAGCCCAGACTGGACTTTTTCTGTCAATAAAGTAAACATTTTTGTTGCAGTATTAGGAAGATGCCCTATGAGGTGAAAGTTTGCTGGAAAAGAATACTAAATTATTGGTTTAAAATGTTTTATTGGCAGTTTTGTAATCTGTTTGCATCTGAAAGTAGATCTCACATGATACTAGGCATTCTATTTAGACTAGACTGCTCTAGGTTTTGTTCATGTTGCCTAACACCCATAGCTCAGTTGCAGAATTTCTCAGAATCCAGAAATTCACATTAAACTAAAGGTATTTGTAAATCGTCTTTTCAGAATGCATGTACTCTGAAAAACCCTACATCTTAGACATCTCCAGTTAAACATTCCTTTACCATGTAGATTTGACACTAATGCTTTTATGCCTTTGATCCACAGTCATAAAATACCTTCCTTCTTTACCATTGTGGGTGATCATTCGAGAAATGCACATTCTGTAGTGGAGTGATTCCTAGAAAAGAAATTTAACAATAGCTGTGTTAGAGACAGATATTGAATAGTGCATGGCAAATAAAGCATAGGATCATGGGCTGCAGAATGATTAAGTTGAATTATAGAATAGCTGTTCAGCAAGAAATAAGTGAACTATGAACAAGTATACTGCAAAAAAGCTATCATTATTTTAAAACTATATTGTAATTCACACTTTCATTGTTAGTTTGTGCTTAATGCTGGAACTTGATTTTGGCAAGGCTTTACTTCACAACTTCTAACTTTTCAATGCAAATGTATTTGAACAAGATGCAGCACACTTTATTCTAGCTTTTTTTTCTAGCTACTGTAGTTACTTTAATTAAGTTAATATACTGGGAAAAGAGGAACTGAAGCAATCAGTCAATTCTTGATCACATTTGTGTTTGTTTTAACAGGGAGCTCAGCTGTTGACAGCCTGTTGACTCAGGTTCAAATACTCCAGCATTACTGAAAGCAGAAAGTCTCACTGTTGAGGTAGATTAATGCCAAACAGGTTATGCTCAAGTACAATGATTAGGAAATTGGAAGGAATTAAAAGATTAAGATACAGATAAGGCACTAGCAGGAAACAAACAAATTCCTTCTCTCTTTGGCTGGATATCGCTAGTGACTAATGTACACATCATGAACAACAGACAAGAGGGGTCGGAAGCCACTGTGCTGCTGGGAAGATATGATCTTGTTGTCATTACTGCAACTTGGTGAGAAGAATCCCATGACTGGAGAGTGACTATCACAGCTACAGACTATTCAGAAGAGAGGAAGGAGAGGTGGAGGGATTGCCTGTCTACAGCAGGGGCTGAATTGAGTGTGAAGAGCTGTCTTTGAAGAACAGGTCAACAGCCCATGGGTAAGAACCAGAGATTAACAAAGAGAACCTAAAGTTGATGTCTACTACAGACAATCTGATAAAGGGGAGCCTATTGAGGAAACCTTCTTCCTCCTGCTTCAGGCACAGAATCTCACAGGCTCTTGTCCTGCTGGGACACTTCAGCCTCCCCATCTGCTGGGATGGTAGCACTGTGAGCTGCAGGCAGTCCAGGACAGCCCTGTAGTGCATGGAGGACAACTCCTTGAGCCAGATAACAGAGGAGAAGTGATACTGGGTCTGTTGGTCACCAGCAGAAGTGAGATCATCAGGGATGTCAAGACTGGAGGCAGCCTGAGATGTGGTGTGGAGTTTGCAGTCTTGAGGGATATGGGTCAGATAGGGAGTAAAGTCAGAATCATGAACTTTAGGAAAACAAACTTCCAGCTCTTCAAGGCGACAGTCAACAGGATTCCCTGGGACTGCCTGCAGGGACAAATGAGCCCAGTGCAGCTGGCAAGTCTTTAAGGAAATCTTCCATAGAGGGCAACACCTGGCAATCCCAGAAGCAATAAGTAGGGCAAGGTAGGCAAGAGACCAATATGGCAGAGTAGGGAACTGCTGGTCAAAACAAAGGGAAAGAAGCATTTAAATGCACAGGTGGTGGAAACAAGGACAAGTAATGTGCACCATTGTTATGTTGCAAGCTTGCTGGGCAAGTTTAAGGGGAAAGGTAATTGTGCTCACTTCAGTGGTGCACAAGAGAAGCATCAAAATTTTCAGGAGATTTAATAACTAAGTTTTACTTGTAAACTTTACAATGCTAAGGTAAAATAAGGTACTTGGCAAATTTAAAAACAATATCCAAAGTAAGTTCAAAGTAAATCACCTCATAAACTTTATCTTAGGAAACTTAGAATTAGCCAGCTTCAAGTTACTCAGACACAACAAGGCCCTCACTAAAGCATTAGCTGGAACTTTTTAGACTGGCTTAAATCATATTTCAATAAATTAGCTGAAAAAAGAGAGAAAGAGAAAGAAAAAAAGCAGTGAGAAAGACATATATAGTCAATACCTTAGATCCAGCATGACCTCAGCTACTTGCAAATCCAAGGAAGTGGGTCTCATCAGCATCACAACAGTGCCACTGCTTTTTATCCTCTATGGTCTCCCAGGGCCCTCCCCCAAGTAAATGCCTGCACTTTAATGTACCTCAATGGCCCATGTGGCCATCAGGAGCAATTTTGGGCTGTCAGTGTGCCACATGGTTTGGCAGACATTCTAGGACCAGACCAGAGGTTCCAGGGGCAGCGTGTGGAGCACTGCACTGTCCCACCTATGCAGAACTTGCCCTGCCCCTTCCCAAACACACACACACACAGAGTCAAACTGTTTTGAGTCAGTCTCAATTCTCCTGCAGACAACAGCCCAGAAAGCCAGTCATATCTTGGGCTAGATCTTGGGCCAGTAGGTCGAGGGAGTTGATTCTGCCCCTCGGCAACAGGTATTACTATTAACCTATACATACATATTTGCCAAGATGTACTTTTTGATTCTTAAAAGCTCTTTATGATACTCTTGTCTAATATTCAGATTTGCATAAGAATTGTCTATATAGGTTCCAAACAGGACCCCAGAGAAGTCTAACAGCAGTGTACAGTCTGATTTATATAGCAACCAAAATCTTCAAGAGGAATAGCACAGAGAAGTAAAAGTGCCCTACGACAAAAGAATTTAAATATTTGAATTTTTTCATAGGGTTTTTCTTTCAATTCACTAACTATGTTCATTAAAACTTGCTGGAAATCATGCAGAAAGTGATATAAATTAGAGGCACAGAGAAGCACAGAACCCCAGACTCATGTACTCGTATCTTGAGCTTCAAATACATAGATGGATTTTTTCCTAGGAGCAAGAACAAACATGATATTTGAAGACTATTTCTAACTCTAATCTTATACCAGAACAATGTATAACAGCACCCTTCTGAGGTTCTAAACAAGCATCTGCTATTCTCTATAAACAAACCATACACAGATGCTGGAAATCATCTGGGAAGCATGATTCAGAGTTAATAAACTAAAATAGAATCTGCCTATAGGGAAAAATAGAAAATGTGCTTTTATATTCTCCAGAGAAACCTCTTAGTAACTTAGGGTATTTCTGAGGCCTAACTTATGGCTCTCCTTTTCTTTAAGATGGAATATCGAGTTCTATTCAAAGAGAGAAAATATACTTTGTCTGAGGAAGTTATAGGACTGCCAAAGCCAAAATTTTTACCTGCACTAGAAAATAACCAAAAGATAGTTATGTCAGTTGTCTAGCAAAGCTGCTAGCTTAACACAAAAAGTAGCTAATTATCATACTTCATTGCTGAAAATAACATAGATTTGTTACATATAGAATTCTTGAGACGTATAGTTTATTATTATTTTGTTTTTCAACTGCTAAAATCCAAATATCACCCAGTTTTCTACCCAAAAATATCCCCTTTTTAAAGAGGACATAAATTCTCCAGACTTTGATGCATATCCCAATCTGCAAAGATATTAATGGATATCCTCTAACAGCATTAAAGGTACTTCATCCATTCTCTAAGCATCCTGAAGTAAATGTCATCAGGCCTAGACTATTTAAGACTACCTTAATTAGATTTTCCTGGCATTGTAAAATGCTTCACCTGATTGAAATATCTAAGTTTTCTTTGCTGCAGCTGCGTCTCAGCAGTTGTCACTGTCTGACTCAATACTTCACAGACATGATTCCAGCTGCTGTGTTTAGCTGCAAGGTTTTGATGGCAAAGCCAGTTCTCCCTGATCTGTTAGTGTACCATCTTGTACTTTGAAATTTTATATTCATTTCCTTGATTGTATTGTTTTCTTCTTCTCCAGTTCTTCTCTATTGTGTTGTTTTGTTAGTGTACTTGTCATTAGACTGCTTCTCATTTTTCTATTCTACTCTGAAGTCATCAGTTGAAATGTTAAGCAAGACCTTTATTCAGAATAGATCCTGGTGGCTGCTCTTGTGACAGTGACAGAACAGTTCAAGGAATGTCTGCATTCACAGGAATCTACAGTTTTTTACTTTTGTGTAAATGTGTGTGTGTGTCTGTGTGTTAGTCTTTGCTGCTATCCACAGCACAATCAATCTATTCTGTTTCCTGCCTGCCAGCTGCACAGTTAGCTAGGCTTGATGTGAGAGTCACTGAATCAGTCAAATGCTAGAAGTCAGTACAAAATGTGCCTTAAGACCTGCCTCATGACAGTGCCACTATTTATTTACTGACCTTCAGAGAGGTCAAGATTTGATGCTGCTTTGCTCCTCTTCTCCTATGGAAGCAGCTAGTAAGTATTCTTCTGAATCATTGTATCTACTCAATTTTTCTGTTTTATTGAATAAGAGAAGTCTTCTTCAAATGGTCTGGAAGTTCGTGTAACCAAAGGTCAGTAGTAGATGCAGACTAATTTCTTTCTTGAAGGTGTTGTCTCTCCTGTAAATATGTGGGTTTCTTTGACAAGTAGATTTGAAACAGTTCACTGGAGAAAGAGAAAATGATAACAGCTTTGAAACCTACTCCCTATCCTGGGTGTTACAGCTGCAAAATGAGATTGATGCTCCACTACTCCTAGCAGTTAGGAACCTGAGGAGTTACTTGATCCTTTGTGTCCTATGCAACACCTGCCAGTTTTATTATTCCCTGGGCAGCAGGAATAGGATTCTGACACTGAATGTGAATGGCTTACATGTATTTTAAAATAAAATAGGAAATTATTTTATATTTTATTTTACTGTCTTGGCAAGATGTAATTCTCCTTGAAGCTTGGCAATCCTCATGTTACCCTTGTGTATGACTTCTAACAGCAATTTTTCCCTGATCAGATGATTTTTCTGTTCCATGTATGTTATCGGCTTGTTTGGCACTTCACAGATGGTAATTCAGGCCAGACCTCAATTATACAAGTTCTTTCCACACCCCCTTTGATTGAAATCCTGACTCCTTGTAGTTTTATTGATTTGTACAGTCTTGTATGGTTCTGTACCAGCTCTGTATCAACTAGTCCTTTAACTAGTTGATTCCAATTAGTTCCCTTGATGAATGAAAGATTGCCTTTGGAAATTGAGAACTTCATGGAAGGGGTGTATGAATAAGTATAAATTATGCAGTAAAATCCAGCATGTCAGCCTCTCCACAGTAACCACCTGTACCTTGTACCTGCCTAATCCTTCACTAAATGAAGAGTAAATTGATCTGACTTTACAGTATGACCATAAGTAGAATCTAATACCTTGCAAGTTTTCACTTCATTCCACCATAGCTTGAATATCAAGATTTAAATATTTCATTTAATATTCCAGTGTAATTTGTATTAACTCATAATTATATTCATACCATACTGTGATGTTATTTGCTCATTGGATTAAGAGATATTTAATGTTAAATTTTGCTAGAACAGTCATCAGTGTCTACACCTGTTACTGCATTACTAATTCTGCTATCTGTGCAATGTGGCAACATAAAAAATCCCAATATTTCTCGAATGTTCATATATATATCTTCAACAATGTCATATAGAGCTACAGAATAATTTATTACAACCAAATATGGCATGAGAATACCAGGACAAAAAGTCCTCAGGTTAATGTAAATTTTCTTATTGATCCTTTCCTAAAATTACATAAACCTGCAAAGATCTTTATCCCATTCTGTCTTGTTTCTTCAGTAGGTTGTTACACTGTTCTTAACTCAATATCACCTTTATATTTAATTTTTTGTCCCAGCAGAACAAAGACTTCAAAAGTAGGAACCTTGATTATCATTCTGTCATATTTTAGTTATTGCTTTAATAAATCCCTTCACATTATGCAATATTTCAAATTCTTCAATGTCGTTTCCTAGAAGAACCTAGAATTTAACAAAGATGGAATTAATTTAACTACTGCTTTCAAAAATATTAATATCTTTTTGGAGGGTGTCTGGCCAACTACTCAGGGAAATCCATCACTCATTTTTAAAATCTTTTAACAGACTTTTCTCTCACTTTAGCCCTCAATTTCTGTTATCTCTGAGCCTGATGATGAGAAGGTAGTTGGAATGTGCTTTTTCATTCATGCCTCCTAGGTATGTGAGCTGCTGCCAAGTGAGGGGAGCCTGGTTTATGTGTAGGTTTATCTGTAGTGTCAGGATTGCTGAAGCTGGACTGAAAGCAAAATGAGAAGGCTGAGGAATTAGATTTCTTAATAAATTAGGTTTCTAAATAAGTGATGACCACATCCTGTAGGAAGAGGACCTGACTCTTAGCAGGATTAGAGGCTGCACTGAACTCAGGCTCAGCACTGTGTGGCTGCAATGATCAAACTGTGATTACTTGCTAGGAGAGCAGCTTTAAATGGGAAAAAGTTTGGCCAGCCCACTTACCAACATGGTTTAAGACCAGTGAACTATCCTTTTAGCCTTCAGCTCTGCAATGACTGCACATAGACAAAAAGGAAGGTAGCAAACAGAGATAGCGTTGTATAGCCCCAGAGTGTGCTGCAGACATATTTAAACAATCTGCTCTCTGTATTTCCCTTGAGGGATATGTTTGTGCACATGGTATCTATATAAAGAAGATGCAATTAATCTGATTCTCAGTTTTCTTTGCTTTGCCTATTCATCTACATCAGGAGCAAGTGCAACATTCAGCTGAAGCCCAGGAGCCCTGCTTAAATGCAGTTAGTAGTCTAAAGATGTGAAACTATTACAAAAGCACTAAGGCAAGGTTAGAAAAACATTTGAGACAGTTTGAATCTGAAATAACATTAACCTGATGCTCAATTGGTATCTTTCAGAGTGAAAAATTACTGCCCAACTCTGTGATTCAATTATAACATTATTCTATTTGTGTTACAGGGAAGGCAATTTAAAACACCCTTTCAATGTCTTATGAATACTGGAACAATGTTCTTCATTACCACAAGGTGTCACTTTTACAACTCTTGGATGAACAGCAAAGTTTAAAAGCAAAATATTAGATGGAATCATTCCCTACTTTTTCCTGAAATTGCTATGCTAGTTTCTCTAGTTTGCTTATTACATTTGGTATGAAAACTGAATTAGCTACATATTAGATCTAAGCAGACATTTTCTGAAGAACAATCTGTGTAGTTTAGCAGCTGTTTCTGCTTTTGAAACTTTAGAAGCAAAATACAATTTTCTTCAGTTTGCTAATTATCTGGATTTGTATAACCTTTGTGATATAATTATTATTACTCCAAATTTAAGTATTGCACACTAGATATTAGATAATACTGCTAATATTTCTGCCCTTTGGATGAACACTCATGCTTTTATAGAAACATAGCTCAGAATATTTTTAGATATGGCTATGACTACAGTTCTTTTAAAAAATATCAGCAGTAATGCTTTTTAAATTCACTCACTCTACAAATTCACAGACTCACATACTCACACTCACCTTAAGCTCACACAGAGCTTCAACAGCCTCACCCCTGCTAGGCTATTGAATTCAGCAATCCCTAAAAATTGCAATAAAAATATTGCAATAAAAACAATTGCAATAAAAAATATCCTAAGCCATTGTGGGTCAGTAGAAACATCCCCATGAGTTTCAACAGACTTCAAATAAAACATATCTGAAGTACTAAGTAACTGTAGTTTATTTAAGATCACAGAAGAGCCTAAGTAATTTCTTAAGCAAACCTATCTAAATAGTTGCATGATTTAAAACTTAAAATTTCAGTCTAAACCAGAAAGAAAACTTAAAGTATATCACTATTGCTGTTGTTAGAAACTGATAAAGGAAACAGAAAATATATAGAACTGTTTTCAGGAAAGGTCTTGATCTTAAGTAGACTTATTACAACATCTTTAATGGGAAAAACATGAACTTTTAATTGTAAGGTTTTTTTGTGGGTTGTTTTTTTTTTTTCCTGTGATTTCTCACCCAAAAAAAGTAAGCAAGAAATGTTTTGAAGAATTTAAACATTCCTGTTTTTACTATAAACATAACTTATTAATCTTTCTCATTGCACACTTTGTAAAATTATCAGCTTCAGGGATACTTTTATCAAAGCACGTATATCTATAACATTTCTCATCAATTTTAATAAGTTGGTGTGATTTTATAATTGCCTTGTAATTATAAACCTGGAAGTGCTTTCACTTATATTTATAGCAAGCCAAAATCACCTAGAACANACCTGTTCATTACAATAAAACATTTAACTTTAAAAAAGCCCACTATCATTTGTCTCAAGATCTGCCATTTCAGAAAAATTTCTTCCCAAATTTGACTGAAGCCTCTGAGGGAAAGATGCAGATTAAATGATACCTATCATAAAACATTTATGCATTTATAGTGCATGTTTTAAAATAAATCAGGAGCATCTCTCGAACAAAAAGAGGCCACAAGAAACAAGAGGAAACTGGTTGAGTTATTTTTGCTAATCACATATCTTGAATGCATTTTGGCATATTTTAAACCACTACTCCAGGGTGACTGAGATCCATAAAT
>WEIU01016983.1:686-15290 GCA_013389925.1 Aegithalos caudatus | reverse complement strand
AAGGAAGTAAACATCTGAATAATAGGTTTCAAACTAACAGAGTAGTTTTCTTTGCTGTTTCTATAGCCACAAAGTGGTATGCACATAAGAAAACTAAAAATGGCAAAATGCAGGCAGCAACTTCTTTGAATAAACATGAAATATCACTGACATGAAACAGGTTCCGGCTCCCATTTCATGTCATTTATGTCATTGTTTGAAATGAAAGAATTTTATTTTGAGCTCACAGATCCAATTGTTATTTTCCAAAATCATAAAAAAGAACTGGCATAAATGTATGTACATTGTACCTTACACCCTGACCTTTAACCAAAATTTCTTTAAAAGCTGTAAATAACATGGCCTGTCAGAGGTGAATCTGTATAATGAAAGAATAATAATGAAATGTGTAAAAAGAAGAAAATTAACTCCATTGCACTAAAAATCAGGATAGCGTCTTCTAATTCAAGGCAGTGGCCTTCACAGAGGCATTGTTTTTATGAGCCATGGGAACTTCAGGTGAGGCTCAAGACACGGCAGAAAATGTCTCAGGAAGGTAACAAAGATAATTCTGAGCATCTCTCCAGTGAGCTGTTAAGTTAATTAGCTGTAGAATATGATTATTGAATAAGTATGGTGTAATATTACAAAAAAAACCCCAAAAAACTAAGCTACTTAATAGTTACATTCCTGTCCTTCATTTTCTTATTATTATTCTATCAAGTTACCTCATGAGATGTAACACTTGGTTACAGACATGAAGCAGTGTAGCCAACACATATCAAAAGGAACAGTTTAGCATTTAGTTGTGGTCTTGACTTTGGGGGATTCATGCTTTGCATAAAAATAAAACATGCTTTAGACAGTCAAATGACTGGGACACCATCAGTAATAATGTCAGACTTCTGGGTGACAAATGCATAATTTGGGAAGATTTGCTCTTTTTGTTAGGGGGCAGTGGCTTGTTTTGGTTTGAATTACAATTTTTTTTGCGAATGTCTGTACTTGGTCAGGAAACTGAAAACAGATAAGCAGACAGTGAACTTAAAAAACGTTTTAGTACACTCTGAGTGCCAGCACAGACATTCTGCACTTTAACTGGTATTGTCTCTTTTATTCACTGATCATGCCTAAATGTCTTGACAATAGTTCCTGCCTATGTCCCGTAGCATTTGCCTTATGCCAGTTCCCACATTCAGAATTTATAATACAGAGAGAGAGAGATACATTCTTCCTGAGATTATCCTAGCCTACCTTCCTAGCCAAAGACAGAGTAAAGGCATTCATGCTGTTTGTCCTGTATCTATTCACTGTGTCTAACAACATCTTCCATGGGGTACTGCAGTATTATATCAACTATTCAGTAGGAACTGAAAGAACAGATCACCCAGGATTATACTCTTTTCTTTTAGGTAAATCCCAGGTGTGACAATACTGTCAACAAGCAGAAGTCTTTTTATCCCCTGCAGGTTCAAAAAGATAGAGTTTTTTTCTCTTCCCTATTTAACATATGTGCTGAACCAGCCAGCGGTATTATAAAATGCTACAGGCTTAAATGGTTGACATATGCTAGTGATGCACAGCTGTACCTATTGTTTTATCAGGAAACAGAAAACACTGCCATCCAGAGTCTCACTGCCTGTAGAAATAAACCACCAGACAAATATTAGTGACATAAACATAAAGAGAAGTCAGATGAAGATAAAATGAATTGGAAGTTTCTGCAGTATCCAGAGATGTAATGTCCCTCAAAGGCATGAATATTTTTTCATTGGGTAACAATTGGAAAAAAAAAAAAAAAGCATCAGCAGTTGGAGGAAAGATGACATTTGAGCTCTTCTACCTCACAGGAAACACAGATACAATATCAAAAGAAATATTTCGCATTTCTCCTCCACATTTTTGATCACTTAATTCTTTTGCTGAGGTGGAGAGGAATAGGAAAGCCAGACAGATGCAAAATGTGGTTATGATCAGAATTTTAATAATTTCCTCTCTAGTTTGACCACTAACAGGGTGGAAGGACAATCAACCTCTTTCTGGGGCTTTACTTCCAACAAAGTGCTGATGTTCTGTGTTGAAAATGATACCAACATCAGTAGACTTGGGCTGCTCCAAGTAAAAATGAGCCACAGCACTTCAAAAAGTGAACAATTTTTTTTATTCTTTGTGTTTTATATCAAAGTTATTCAGATCTTATAAAGTTAGAACCAGCAAAGGTCCTAAACTCTACTTAGTATGGGTTGGCAGAATTACACATGCAATTTTCACTAAAGCCCCATTTACAGTGCTGAGAAGTGGGTATGGATTTATTCAAACATAAATCCAACAAAGGTTCTCCAACTTCCCTCAGAGTATACAGATCTTTTATTCACATTAACCTTTTTATGTGAGAAGACAAACATGCTTCATGAAACTCAAACAAGACCTTTACATCGATCAAAGAATTTAATTCTAACCATTTACCACAGATTAAGAATCGGATTAAGAATGTATTACTGACAATATCCAGCTGGAAGGATGTACATGCAAAACTGGGTCATATCAAGAGCTTTGGCCAGCGATTATGTAGATAAATACGATAATCTAAACTGAATACCAGAGTGTAGATCTTTCCCTAAAAGCCACATTTGGAATGATTTTAATATTGTTGCCTATTTAATCAACTATTGTAGCTGCCCTACTAACCATCTGTCCTAAACACATGCTGGATATCTGGTGCTTGGATTACAGAATCTTTGAAGACTCCAGAATTTTATTAGTCTGGAAATAATTTGGGTAGATGAAGGTTTTATTCACAACTAAAAGCTAGAAACTTTAGTTTTCATTGCCTTCTGAAGTTTCTGGTATTCAGGTATGTACCTCAAAACAAAATGGTAATTCAGTATAGATTTAACTATGTTGTTGCTCACAGGAAAAAAATAGTCTTGTCAAAAGCAACTGGTTTTGTCTCAAATATTCTACTGTGTAACCAAAGTGAAAGGTTTAAATTCATTTGGAATTGGTCATTTTTCTCAGCAATATTTTTCCTTTTTAATAACAAGTTTCTGATTGAAGACCAGCTTCTTCTGAATACTAAGAGGTATGAAATAGATGTTAGTCCTATCTCAAAACAAAGTTGGTGGCTGAGTAGCTATCCAGAATACAGAAATATAGGGTAGTTTTCTCTGCCAGAAGTCTGAGTACAATGTAGTCAGGAATGTTGAATGTGGAAAGAAAAAGTCACACTGTCAAGTAAAAAATCCCAAGCAATATTTCAACCTGCAAAATCTAGACATTTTATCTGAAAGGGTTTAAAAAATTTTAATAGTAGTCATGGTTTTCATAGAATCAGCCAAACACAGTAGAAGGAATAAAAGATTGGTGATACCATAGGAAATGAAATATTGTTTAATAGTGAAAAGCTTCCTCTTCCAAATCAGTTTTAAGATACTTACTGTAGGTGGTTATAATTCAGTCTTTCAGAGAATCATTTAAAATGGTCTTTTCCATGCTTGTCTTATGGGATTTATTGTTAAACAGAATCTAAAGAGTTTACTGACTTCACAATGGAAGATAATCAATCAAAAATCAATTATTGGATTCCAATTGCATTCAATTGTGAAGATTATTTAGAAAATAAAAAAAATAAAAAGAAATATCATAATGACTTATTCAAGGATTAAAAATACTTCAGCAAGAGTTTTAGTTTATTACCATAAATCAGAAGATAAATTCCAATGCAAATTAAGAAAAAAATCACTCATTTTCTGAAAGAGGAAAAGTACAGTGGCAGAATAAAGGATGTCTTTAGTGATAATTAGTCAGTGAATCCAGTTTTCTCATTTTTCTAATCACTGCAGACTTTTCTTTAAACTTTCCTGAGTCTTTCCTAGTTCTAGTCAGGAAGGTTTCCTCATTTTTTTACAAAGTGACTGTCTAAATGTTTGTATTTTAGATTTCTTCACTCTTTCCTTCATAAAAAGTCTTAACTGTCTGGCTACATTTTCAGTGCCATATGCAGCAGACACACACAGGTTTGCAGCCCTCAGCTTTGCTTCCTGCATGTGGGAACATAGGAGAACTCTTTCTGAGCTGGTTCTGCTACCANCTTTTCCTTTTCCTTTTCCTTTTCCTTTTCCTTTTCCTTTTCCTTTTCCTTTTCCTTTTCCTTTTCCTTTTCCTTTTCCTTTTCCTTTTCCTTTTCCTTTTCCTTTTCCTTTTCCTTTTCCTTTTCCTTTTCCTTTTCCTTTTCCTTTTCCTTTTCCTTTTCCTTTTCCTTTTCCTTTTCCTTTTCCTTTTCCTTTTCCTTTTCCTTTTCCTTTTCCTTTTCCTTTTCCTTTTCCTTTTCCTTTTCCTTTCTTGTAGACTTTGGACAAACAAGGTCCTATCTATCACAAGGGCACCTGAATTTGCTCACTAGAGAGTTAGGAGTCATAAGATCCAGTGAGTTTAGTAACAAATGTTCAGGCTGAGTTCAGAGTGGCGAGAAGCGCAAACATGTTCAGCTTGTTTACAACATGACCAACTTTTAGAGTCAGGGAATCCTGAAAAAGGTCAGTTTTCAGTGAAATTATATTAACAGTGTGGACACAATTTGGACATATGGCTTGGACTGTTGAGGAAGACATTCGGTGTCCACAGATGAGTGGGCAACCTTAGGTGAGCTGTGTGTGGTGAGAGCCCGAGACCAGAGGCCAGAATTGCCAACCCTTTGCACATCCAAGGGCCTGGGGACCTGTGGCCTGGCCAGAACTGGACACAGAGACACAGCAGGAGCCAGTGACCCCAGACCTTCCTGCATTTAAACTGTCAGGGTAACAAAGCCCAGGGTTTCCATTTTTGGGGGGCTCCTCCTCAAAGGCATCAGCTTGAGCTGCTGTTTTGTTACTTAGTTATTGCACCAAGATTCAGTTGTTTTAAGGATTGAGACATCTGAGACCCTGCCATGGGAAATCTGGGGTCAAGATGGTAAGGAAACTTGGTCTAACAAACATGACTTGGTGTGGCTCCTGGATGGTCAGACAGGGAACTTTCCTAGACATGGAACTGTGTATGAATGGAAGCAAAATCAAATCGGTTTTACTTCTTCCAAAAAGAAAATGAGAAGGCCAGGAAGATTGTACAGTAAATCTGTAATAACCCATCTATAAGGCTCCTAAATATTTACCTTTCTTTGGAAATGAGCAACAGAATCTTAATCACTCTTATGTTATTGTGTTGTCCCTTTTAAAAGGGGACTAAATTAACCTGAAATCCATCCAGCCTATATAATTACTTGAATTTTGTATCTCTGAGAATCTGGACAGAGTTTGATTATCTTATTCTCTTAGCTGCCACAAACATATACATCTGATCTAGTCACTGAAGATTTAACACCTATACCTGCTCTAAAAATTTATTGTTTCTCTTATAAGAAATAAGTATTTGTAGAGCCCAACTCATTGCACAGAACCACAGAATATTCTGAGTTGGAAGGGGCCCCCAAGGATCATGTAATGCAACTCCTAAGTGAATGGCACATATGGAGACCTCAATCTAGAATAAGACAAATCCAAAAGGGATCATCTGCCCCTGTTGACTATATGAGGAACCCAGCTGAGTAACTGCTGTGCACAACAAACCTTTATATGTCTAGGATAGGCTGATATCAATTCATCCCACTGCAACTGAAATAGGCTCAATATCTTATGCTGGTAGGAACTCTAGCACCTTATGCAGTTATATTGTAGTGATCAAAAAAGGGAATGGAAACCCTGTGGTGAGGGAGCAATAGCTGAACAGGGTGAAAAATGTGGGGATTTAGAAATATCTGAGGGTTAGAACTGACTATTCTGAATAAATCGGGAGAGAAAGTGATAGAGGAAATTAGAGGTCATGATGGAGAAGTGGTAGCATTGTAACCCAGACAACTGAGTGGTAATTTATGGTTCTCATTCATCATTTCTATTTAATCACAGAACCTGAAGCATAAATGTCAAAGCAAATTTTAAAGCTGAGTTAAATGCAGATGTCTATGTGACCTGTCCCATCACACAGCCTGTGAGGCCAATCAGCACAGACATAGGTTTAATAGATACATTTACTAAAATGTCTCTATTTAACATAACTCACTGAAAATAACAAGGAAACACTAAAATTCCATCTTTTTCATTTTACATAACATAGTCTTTCCTATCACTGATTTCTGTACAGTATTAACATGAGATACATTCAAGTTAACAGAAGAAATATATACTATGAAAGATAGGACAGAAACCTTTCTGTATGCTACTCTTTACTTTTGATGGATAAGGCATTCAAGACAGTCATTTCCCTTATTTTCTGTTCAGGTGTTGAAATTCATAGGTGTACACTTATTTAAACAGCTCTTCATCACTATTATATTCATTATACTTAAAGTAACTGCAAATGCAAAGATGGAAATGGGAAGCAGAAGGGATAATTAAGTTCCTAATGTGGAAGCAGCTATACATGGGATTGGCACAGGGAAAGTGGAAAACTTGTCTATATGATACAGGGCAGTCTGCCAGCATTTTAGGTTATCTAATGATCAACTCCAGACATTTAACACTGACAAAATGATATTCAAAACTAAATAGGGATTTGCAATGATATTTTGTTCATTGAAATGTTGTGCCACACTGGATTCAGCTCATGAAATAACTTGTTAACTAGTATCCTGAAGCAATAAACATGAAATTAAAAAATGTTCAATAGTCTGCATCAATCATAGGCTAACATTTCCAAAAGAGCTGTCCTGTAAATGAGTTTAATATCCATAGTCTAGAATACAGATAGGAAGTGCAAACATGAGCAAAAAAGTAACCTTTAAGAGACAAAACATGACGGAATGAGACAAGAAAACTTGGAGCCATGTTTATAAGATATGATAGCAAGTGAAAATCTGTGGCTTAAGAATTCAGGTTTGTTCAACTTACTGAAAAGAGAAAAACATACAATGCCCTTCCACAGGACGGAATTACATAATTCTATTTTGTATACTGAGACAGGAAAGTAAGCTATTGAAAGCAAGCCAAATTAGAAATGCTGAATGTGATTACCTCCTCCAATATTCTTGGTGGGAAAGCTTCCGCATGTCTGCACACCCACCATGTTTATGCTCACTTACCCTCTCACAAGCCATCATCTCAATGCAGTTACTTTTCCAACTGGGGATGTTATATACGTACTAATCCTGAATGAATCCAAGATTTGTACATCTCTTCTCCAGCTCCTGAGAAAAGGTGGCCAAGAGGGGGGGAATGAATGCTAGGACTTTATTTAGCTGTTTCCAGTTGTAGTGGGGTGATCCTAGCCGTATGCCTGGAACACACCAAAACCTCTCTATTATTTCCCTCCCCTACTAGACAGGGGATAGAAAATATAATGAAGCATTCATAAGCTGAGATAAGAACAGAGAGAGATCACTCACTAAACACCATCACAGGCGAAAAACAGACTCAAATTAGATACACTGATTAAATTTACTGGTAGCAAAATCAAAGGAGGGTAATAAGAAGTTAAGACAGACCTTAAAAACACCTTCCCCCTCCACCCTCTCTCCTTCTCAGATATAACTCCTTCCTCCCCAGCAGTGCAGGAAGATGGGGAAAGAAGGCTGCAGTCAGTTCATAACATGTCATTTTTCCTGCTGTTAGGGAAGATGAGTCCTTCAGCAGGGAGTCCCACCCATGGAAGACAATTCTCCAACTTCTCCAACTTGAATCCATCCCAGAGTAACAGTTTTCTATGAACTGCTGCAATGTAGATCACTCTTCCAAGGGGAGCAGTCATTCAGGGACTGCCTGTTGTTCCTGTGTGGGTATCCCAAAAGGTCAAAAGTCCTACCAGCACACCTGTTCCAGTGAGGGTTTTGCTTCCCATAAGTTTGCAGGTCCCTGCCAGGAGCCTGCTCCAGCAGGGGCCTCCCATGGGCTTACAGTGTCCTCTCAGTCATCCACCTGCTCCAGTGTGGGGTCCAGATCCTCCAGGGGTGCAGGTGGATCTCTGCATCCCCATGGACCTCCATGGGCTGCAGAGGCACAGCTGCCTCACCATGGGCTGCACACTGGTCTGCAGAGGAATCCCAGCTCCAATGACTGGAGTACCTCCTGCCTCTCCTTCTCCACTGACTTTGAGGTCTCCAGGGCTGTTTCTCTCACATATTCTCACTTCACAGTTCTCTGGTTGCCATTACATCTATGCAATAACCTTTTGTTTTGCTTCTTCTTCTTAAAACTGTTATCACACAGTGTTACCACCATTTCTCCTTGGCCAGGAGCACATCCATCTTGGACATGGCTGGCATTGGCTCTGCTGGACATGGAGACAGCTTCCAGCAGCTTCTCACCCCTGTAGCTCCCCTAGTACCAAAACGTGGCCATACAAACCCAATATACCAACGCCCAAAAATTCATAATATAATTCTCAGATTACTGAGTTGGTCCTAGTGAGCCCTTTTGCAATTTTGTCCTTCAATCTGATTTTTGTTGTAAACAGATTCCTTACCCAAAGTCTCCCCTTTTTAATGGTAACATGAGTAAACTACTATGTAATTGTCAGAAATGTTCTAGATCAGAGGTCAGAAGTAGTAATGTCCCAGCTACTGTGCACAATCTTATCTCTCCTGGAAAAAATCTCACTGCAAATGAAGGAAGACTATCACATGATAAAAACTGTAGTAACCGTTGTGGTTATAAACCACAATTTGTTTAGATTTTCATTCCAAAGCAATTTATGATCATAATATTAATTTTCTGCAGCTTGCAAGTGAGCACATCCCCTTTAATATCACTTCAACTAAACCACTCTCTAACTGACCCAACACAGAATAGGAGGAATACGGTGTAGTCACATATATGTCAAATAAATCTCTACTTTTTTTTTTTTTTTTGATGTTCTGAGCTCACTAACAAGTCTTAAACTATAGCATCAGTCTAAGTTTCTTATATCATTGCCATTAAGGCTTTTACCATTAAAGTTGCTCATTAGTAAATTATAGAGGTCCTTACTGGAACCTGTTAATAAAATAGTTGTAATATTAATAATTCATGTCAGAAAATCATGTTTTTATTATCTTTAATAATTCTGCAATCTATAACAAATTTTTTTTTTCAAATTAGTGAAAAACTAGACTACAACCTGAATGAATTAATTTATTCCAAATATTGGGATCGCAGCATAGGTGAAGTAATACCTAAACCCAACATATTATTACTTTTCCTTTTGTAACTGAATCATACATTTTTAAAGGAAATAAGATTACTTCTAATTCTAAGATAACAATGTTGGATGACATTTTTTTTTTTTTAAAGGGCAATCCAACTTAAAATAAATCTTCTGCCACCTGGGAGATAACCTCTAAGGAGCTGCTATGTCTATAAGGAGAGTCTTTTTTAATACAGTCATGTCTTTTAGCTTATCTCACAGAGGATATTAAAAGGAAGAAAGAAAAAGGCTTTCTCATAACTATATTACAAAAAACAAATGAAAACCCTCAGACAGTAAGTTCTCCTTTGCTTGAGTCACAAAGATTTATTAAAGTTTTATCCCCATCATTTCCAATATTGGTACATCTGCTAAACTGTAGACAAGTTTTCCCTTTGGTAGGGTAACCAGAACAATATAAAAACAGCCCTCAGTAGATTTCTTATTGTTAAGAAAACGTTCTTAGTAAACATTGTTCTTTTCCATACTGCTTTGTATTAAAATAATTTTTTTTGTATGTGTCAAAAAGTGATAGCTGGTTCTTCTCACAAATAAAAAGCAAACAAAAGCAAACAAAATTATATTGCTTTCCTTTTAGCTTGGTACTTTCATCTATCCCAGAATAACTATGACATTTAGAATATGTGTAGATTTTAAAGAAGAATTTTCTTCTTTTCTAGAGGGTAGGGGGAATAAAGGCTATAATAAATCTCACATTGCAGCTGGGTTTTTTTTCTTTTTTTTAGCATGCCTTTTTTGCATGATCATAGCTTTGCCTTCTGGCCTCAAAATATATGATCATCTGAGTTTCCCCTTCATCCTCTGTCTCCTGGGGCTAGAGAGAGAACAGATATCTTTAATGATATTGTGCTCTTTCAACTTTATTTCAATGCAGCCAAACACATCCTTCAAAGCTTCAGGAAAGATTTTTTTTATTATTTATTTACTTTTTCCTTAACAAATGCAAAATTTACTGTCTTCTGTTCCTTATGTCCTCTTTCTTCAAATATTGGAAGACACTCTCTCCTATAGTTTAAGGATAGAGAAAAGGATGAATGAGAATTTGACAGACACAGAAAAGTATGCCTCTTGGATGCTTGTTTACCAGAATATAGATATTGTTTACTCTGTTTAAGTTAAAAATTGCCTATGTTAAAAATCATCTAGGTTTACACAATCTAATCATCTCACTGCTTTAAACTTTTAAGTTGTTTTCATTTCTTTAGATTTCATAAAGATGTATCAATGTGAAACATAATGGCTTTGTAAACATTGGATAAACTTAAGATCTCAGCCCTCTGTTCTTAAAATCTTAGACATTCTTATTAGTTGCTCTTTTTGGAGGATAAGGAGCAAAAATTCATGCAGTTTCAATATTGTGAGATCTTCTAGAAGACTTTATTAAAGCAAATCTGAGGTAATGATACCTGAAAATAAAGACTCTAATATAAAGGTCTTGCAGAAGACTTAGCTTTGGAAAGGAAGTCCAGGAGTACTCATTGCATCTTATTTATTTATTTCGTCTTTTAATAAATATTCAAATATCCTTTTTATACTATATCCTATTTTGTGCTCAGAACCATCAGTTTGTTTAGGCACCAGGATGTTTATGAGTATTGAATGTCTCCTTCTCCAGACATCCATGGGTTAGAGAAGTCAATGAGTGAGCTTTATGGATTTCCACATGTAGGATTGATGCAGATCCAGAGGACAGACCAGGCTTCCAAAAATCTGACATCCCATATATCTGGCTCTGAAAGAGAGTATGGTATGTACACTTCCAGACCAAGCTACAGCCATGCATCCATTAGGCAGGAACATTTGCATTTTACAACACATATTGTCTATTTTAGCCTAAGAAAAGGTGGTATCCTTGCCAGAAGCATACTCTGTATGCCTTGCAATTGAGATTTCCTGAGCTGCCCAAAATGGAAGCCATGGATTCAGCATTAATTAAGATTGGGGAAAAAAAGCACATTTTTAATAAAAGTAAACAAACAAAAAAAAATCTATCTTAAAAGTAGTATTTTTTTAAATAGCACCTAATGCTCTTGTACTAGAATGGGTTGGTGGCAGAATTTGAAAATATTATTGGTGACTATTAAACCTCAGTAAGAATGTTGTCCCTGGTTATCATGGAGTTTTGAAAGATGAATCATATTTGTGTATAGTTAACATTTGCCTGGCAGTTCTGAAATATTTGTGTAAAAGCATTTTGAGGTCGTTTCACAGTAACCTGAGAAAACATATGGTCTAAATATTTCCTGGCTTTGTTTCTTCTGCCCACTTCTGGCTGGCTGGCTGCAGGTTAGAGAATAAACAAATCACTGGATATGTAAGACAGATTCTTCTTTTAAGTAGCTGAATCTAAGCTGCTTGGAGTTTTGGTGTGGCTTTTTTTTGTTTGTTTGTGGGTTTGTTTTTTTTTTTTTGTTTTTTTTTTTTTTTTTTTTTTTTTTTTTTTTTTTTTTTTTTTTTTTTTTTTTTTTTTTGTTTTTTTTTTTTTTTTTTTGGTGTTTTTTTTTTTTTTTTTTTTTTTTTTTTTTTTTTTTTTTTTTTTTTTTTTTTTGGTTTGGTTTGGTTTGGTTTGGTTTGGGTTTTTTTTTTTTTGTTATTTTTTCTTAGTATTTCTTAAATTGAAAGTAAATTAGAAAGAGATTACTAGCATGCACTTATGTGCATGTGGAGCAAGCAGTCAGCTTTGGAGAATACATTTTTACTTTTAAAAGTTATTGAAGAAAACATCTTTCAACATTTTCATTAGCACAAACAGTATTAATATTTTGTATCAGGTAAGTTACTTGTGTGATCAACTGCTGTCACAGTGTTGTGCTTTACAGCATGTATTTTTTAAAAATCACATTCCGGAAAGAAAATCCCCTTGCTGCTATGAAATATGAAAAGGGGCAGTTTGGCTTATTAGCTCTTCCAACTACAGACATAAAGAATTTAGTTAAAGGCAAAATTACAGTGCATCTGTCTTAAGCAGATGTATGGTTTTTGTCTTCAGCACAAAAAAGCAAACACCAAAACAAATGACCAAATCCATATGCTACTGACAGTCACTTGTGTAGCATAAATTATACTGAGTTAACTTAACATATTTTAAAAATAAATGGATTTTTGTTCATATTTTTTCTGTTTTCTTTTTTGTTTCATCTTCCACTAATGGGAGTTCATTGCTCTCAAGTGGAAATAGAATTGGAAAAGCATAGTAAGCTTTTAAAAATTGTGCACTCTTGCAGAAAGTTACACTTCTGTGTCCCTTTTAGGAGGCTTGGTTTGCAGGATAGCAGATACCAGCCAATTACATGCACAGCCTGGCCAGTCTGCCCACTCACTATGAGTCCTGTCTGTTGAAATGAGCTTGATCAGACTCTAAATTAGTTTTCTACACTTTTATGCTGATTAAATTATTCCCTTGTGTGTGATTCATGGCACAGCAAAATAAGGATTGAGGAAAATATGCCAATAATTTTCGCTATCAGTAACATTTCTAAAGTACCAATTGCATAAAAAAAATAACATCAGAAGTTGCTGATAGCAATATTTCCTCCATTCTATGTCTCTGTTTTGCCTCACTTGGCTTTAGATACTGTTGTCGATGCCGTTTCTGTAGGCATTAATACATAGTATGGTTTAAAATCATGAACACAAGAACAGTTAGTATTAGGAGCTTGCAGGATTCAGATTTCTGGAGGACTTTGGAACAGTTTAGATAAACTATTGACTGAGAGCGCAAAAAAAAAAATAGTTCTGCTACTGGGAAAAAAATGTCAGCTATCTTGTTTTCTCTGGTCCTGTGATTCTATGTTTTCTAGCTTGTTTGTAGAAACAAAGCTGTGGACATCCAACAAATTCTTGCAGACCTCATAAACCTCACCATCGAGGGCCCAAGTTTTCCTCCCTCTACTTAAGTAAAAATGAAGTTCTATAGCTTCCTTGGGTCACAGCTTTCAGCATTTTACTATCTACATAATTCTACATATTTTCCTAATATCAAACCTTTTCCTAATATTAAACCCTTTTAAGCTAATTTTTTCTTGTCTTATCCCCAGTGAACATAGAAAATAATTGCTCACCAATGAAAGACGCCTTATATTGGCATAAGATGAAATAATGAAATACAATGACTAACAGAGTCCACCCAATGCCCTCAGAGCTCCTTCCAGTGGAACTTCCCTTACAGAAGATTTCATATATCTGGAGAAATACTGCTATTATTATCAGAGGCTGAAATTGCTGTAGTGATTACCTTGAATGGAATTAGTCATCTTTCCTTGGGTTAAATTAGTCATCTTCTAGGGTTTTGAGGTTTTTTTGCAATTTGCTTTTACTCCCACAGAACTCATGTTAATAAGATGTAGGTATATATCTTCTATAGAGATGTATAAAAAGTATATGTAATAATTTCCAGCTTGCTAAAACTTGTCTGTTTATTTTTATAACATCATTGTGTATATTGGCTCTCTCACTATAACAGGGAAAGAATGTGTACTTTCAACATATATTCACATCTTAAAAATCTCTGAGAATTTTTGTAAGAAATATACGAGTCCTATTAAAACACTCAAGTCACTGTAGAATTTTCTCACACACATCAATTGTTAATCTTTGCTTTTTTTACATAATTTTCTTTCTGCAGGTAAAATGGAAAGTTCTTCTTATTATCATTTCCTTGACAGTGTTTCAAAAGTTGGAATACTGTCATTATGTTGATGCCTTGAGGGTTACCTGAAAACAGAGGCCAGGCAAAATTAAGAGAATAAAAAGTGGACTACATCCAGAAATGGATGACGGGTCATGGGTTTTTGCAGTTTTGTAAGTTTGGTCCATTTGGATATTGAGTTTGATTTTCCAATTACAACTTCAGGTAATGAAGTAATTTTACCCCAGGTTTGCTCCCCCTGACTCACTTTTGTTTACATCTCTCAGGCCCAAGACAATAAGGTGTCTGTGATTCCCAGGCCTAGAGAGGAATTGTTTTGTCTGACCAAAATGGGAAAACAGTAGCTAACTATATGGAGCTTAGAGTTATACACTAAAGAATTGCAGGATTACAAATATATGAAAAATATAAAAGCTAAAATCCTAAGTCATCAACATCTTCTTGAACCTCTTAAAAAAAAATCAGTTTCTTCAAGCTTTTCTAATAAACACATTGTCTAAACCTTGGGTTTAACATGTTTGTTTTTCTCTGTCCTTCTCTTCATTTTTCGCATCTTATTTAAGTGCAGTGTCCCCAGAATCTAAAATTTGAAACCTCACAAGAATCAACTAGAATTTACATTATCTCCTTGTCTTATTATATAAGTAATTTCTGTTAGGCCAAACCAGATTGAGTTGATTTTTTTCTGCAACTGTGGGGCTTTACTGACTCATTCAATTAATGATCCTTCACAACTGCCATATCCTTTTGCATCATATAACAGCTTC
>WEIU01016948.1:0-10442 GCA_013389925.1 Aegithalos caudatus | reverse complement strand
TTACAATGGTGAGTGAGTAAACCCCTGAGGGGTAGGAAACAGACACTTAGTATTTCTGATTTGGTTGACAAAACACTCCCCAGAGACTTGGCATCTTGCAAGCAGTGATTGCACAGGTTAATCAATATAAATTCATTCTGACTGTTCAAGTATTTTTAGAAGAAAGAAAAAGAAAAATGTTTTTCAGGATCATCAATTTTGTCAATTACTTTAGACAGTCAGGAAGGCTGGTGTTTCACAAAGAATTATACCCTTTCAGATCAGCTGTTCTTAGAAGGCCAAGACAACCAATAAGAAACAATCTTAAATGATGTGTAATTCTGATTATATTTGTGCAAGAAAGAAAACTTCAGTCTGAAACAAGTCAAGAAAACATCTTCTGGTGTAATCAAGGAAATTGGCAGTCTGTATTAAAACTTGCAGAGCCTGATAATCTAGTAAAATGGAGCTAAAGAAGAGAATAAATCTTATCAATGTGTCTGGGAAAGAGGGATTGTAATAACATCAGGTAGTGAGAAATAGTATTGGATATTCTACACACTAGAGTATACCTAAACAAGTTAGCAGTAAATTTGTATCTGAAATTAAAGGGAAATATTAACTTACAGCAGGATTCTTGAAAAGTACAATAGGAACCTAATATACTGGTGAACAGGAGTATAAGTGTTTTGGGAATATCTGATATTCAGAAGGAGGAACCGTATATAAGTTTGCATACAGTCTTACAGAGTGGTAAGGGCTGACTGACTGCAAGATACAGAATCACAGAACAGCTGAGACTGGGAGGGATGTCTGAAGGTCATCTAGTATAATGAGCCTGCTCAATTAGTCATGGTCAGAGAGTGCTGCCCTGCACTCTGTCCAGATGACTTCTGTAGATTTCAAAAGGCAGGAGACTCTCTGGGCAACTTGTTCTCATGCTCAGTCACCCCCACAATAAAAAGCATTACCTCACATTTAGCACACTGGGCTTCAATTTGCATCTTCTTTTCCAGTTATTGCTACACAAGAGATACCATATGTACTGGCAAACATTGACTACTCAGTCACTATGTTTCACAGAAAAAAAAATCCCAAATTTAAGTTTCAGATATCTTGAACTGTTTCTTAATCCTAGCTTTTTTAAAATGTTTTTTCTTTGTGACAGCAAAGATGATTTTCCCCCCAGAGCAGTCCTAAAGTGCTCTTGTGCTCTTTCATAGAGGCTGGAACAAAGCTTCTTTTGAAATACCAACCAGATAACCTTGACAATAAATAGCTGCTCACCTTGAAGTTTTATGTAAGCATATGAAGCCTTAGTATATGCAGATTTTCTGGGCATTGAATTTACAGGTGTCTGATTATCTGGCTATAAATGGCAGTTGCTCTAAGAGTCAGCACAGTGATGTCTTGTGCTTTGCAGGCTGCTCTGACACTGTGAAGAATTTGTGCCTCATCTGAGGTTCTATACTTTTCAGGGATTGCAGTTTGAGGTAGCTGATCACATTTACTAGTTTAAATCAGTAATTTATGCCTCTATCCAAATAATAAACTTCTCTAATAATCTCTAGTCCTCTATTTACAATAATCTCTATCTCTAGTAATCTAAAAATGTGCCATATAACCCCCTGTTTACTAAAATTATTTGTTTTAATGTGAAGATTGTAAGTTGATACCCATACTTACAGCTTTTGTCCTCTGGAAAACTTTTCTTTCAAAATCTTTTTGCTCAGCAGAAACTTGGTAAGCTTGTCATTCTCAAATACAACATCTTTAAGCAAAAAATTAGAATTTAAGATTATCTTCCTATGTTTGCATATTCAAATCTTAGGAAGATTAACTAACTTTATCCTTGAAACACTGTTAGAATTATATTTTGCTCACTCTACAATTTGTACTTATATATATGCCACTAAATAAAAGATATGCTGAGTGTCAGCAATGGCACTATGAAGTAGACTGGATAAAAACCTGATTGCTATAACAAATATGCTTCTGAACAGAGATAGTTCATTTCATATTTAATGCAATCTATAGGAAAAGAGATAAAATATGAAGTATGTTCAGAGATTTATAAATGTAATTTATGATTGACCTGAGAAAACATAAAGTAGTGGATAGGAATTATGCCATTGTTCATCATAAATATTAAAAAAAGGACAATTTTATAAAAAGTTCCTGTATTCAGTCTTATTACTTGGTAATATTTAGTAACAATGAAACACTGAAATTATGTTGTCTTTAGAATAGTGTTGACATTGATGGATTTTTCATTTTTTCTTGCTATATTGTCACATCATAAATAAAGAAAAATCTCTACAAGAAAACTTGTATAAAAACTTTGACTTCTATTAATGATTCTAAAAATGAAAAAGATTAAGATTAATTTTAAGACAGGCTTAAAATTAAGTTTGTCAGAATTTTGAATCAAAAATATCATATTCAGCTGGACTGACATACATAGTGATTATAGGCATATATTACATTACTTTATACATTTACATGTAAAAACACACTTCTGTAACTATGCACTTGTTTTAGGAATTCTTATACATATCTCACAGTTTCCAAAGAGCATGGAAGCATATTGATTGTCTTATCCCAAAGCTAACTGACATTTCTGTATCTCTCCTAAATTATCTAATAAAATTCTTAATACACAATATAAAAACTTAACAGTAAATAAAAATGATGTCACAATGCTTTCTCTTTTTCTGGTGGTTATTTTCTCCAAGGTCAACAGTCTTTATACAATAACAAAATACAAACATATAAAATACCTGTTCATTTCTATATGAACAGTGTGTTCAAAGGCTTGTGTCCCAGTCTCTGCTTTGGAATGGAAAGTTTATTAACTTAACTACTAATGTTACAGAAAAAAAAAAAATTATATTTATGTAAACATCCATGTGACTATGTATATATCTATATATCTATATATCTATATCTATATCTATATATCTAAATATTAATAAATATGTTATATTCACACATGAAATACAGATGCATAAATAGAAATATAGAAATATGAGGGTACGTATGCACACATAAATACCTGTTTATATAAAATATATTTATGTACATAAATTTCTCTCTATATATATGTTTTGCATTTTCTGTGTATCTATCTATCCATCCGTCCATCCATCCATCCATCCATCCATCCATCCATCCATCCATCCATCTCCCAGGATGCTATATGTGATAGAGAGCAGAGCAAGGTAAATGAGGATGTGTTCCTTAGAAAAGGGAAAAGATGGCCTTGAAACTTTTATGCCTGGGAGAATTCCTTGGAGCTGAGTGCTTGTACCATATGTATCTCTATTGTGCTTGTACCAGCATGCACCTCTATTGAAGTTTCTATTGAAATTTCCTTCTTCTATCTATAACTTTGATGAGCACAGTTGTATATGGGTTATTTTATTCCAATTTTGTGTATGGTTTCAAATCTTCTCATAAGAATGTTTGTAAAACTGCCTTGACTATTTATGTTCTAACATCTCTTGTGAGGTCCTCCTATTTGTATTCCACCTTTTTCCTCCTCACTGATGTGAATAATTGTTCTTTGGTCTACTGAATCACAGTTCTAGTTTCAGTTGAATGGCACCTGTAAACGTTTGGAAAATATAATAACTCATTGCAAGTAAGCACAATATCAGTATAGTTCTCTGCTCAGTAGGAAAAAAAAAAAGTTTAAAAGTTACTAATTCTATGCTTTATCACATAATGGCCTAGTTTTCTGTTCAGTGTGGACAACATAAGCACCTGCTAGAGCAGGAAATAATTCTGGCAGTAGAAGGAATAATTTCTTCTATTATTTTATTAACTCTTATTATTTCCTTAGAAATAAGATAACTAATGTATATTTGACTGAAGCCTTTAAGATGGAAATCTTCAATTTCACATGAAATGTCAATACATTTAAAACTTGTGCTGTTTGTGTATTTCACCATAGAAAATATCTCCTCCTCATGCCAGATAATCCAGATGAAGTCAATTTTTTTGGTGATTATTACCCTGCAATTAAAACAAAATAGAGTCAGGTACATCTCAAAGGAAACCTGGTGCTTTTCAGAGCCTCTGGATGCAAACCACCATCTTCCTTGCTTCAGTACTCTACTTTTATAAGAAGCAGCGCTCTTCCAGAGACATTTGCTGTGAGCATGCTCAGAGTTATAATTTTAGTTTTCCTATAGGAGGGGAAAAATAAAAGGTATCATTAATGTCAGAGATGAAGGTATGGAGTGAACCTTTGGCAAATCTGCAGGTGACATGAAGCTGAGTGGTGCAGTTGACACACCTGAAGGATGGGATGACATCCAGTGGGACCTGTAAAAACTCAACAAGCGGGCCCATGGGAATCTCATGAGGTTTTACAAGACCCAGTGCAAGGTGCTGCACCTGAGTCGGGGCAGCCCCTGGTGTCAGCACAGGCTGGGGATGAACGGATGGAGAGCAGCCCTGCCCAAAGGGACTTGGGGGTGCTGGTGGGTGAGAGGCTGGACATGACCCAGCCATGGGCACTCCCAGCCCAGAAAGCCAAACGTGTCCTGGGCTTCATCCAAAGCAGAGTGGGCAGCAGGGAAGGGAGGGGATTCTGCCCCTCTGCTCTGCTCTGCTGAGACCCCACCTGGAACCCTGCATCCAGTTCTGGGGTCACAGCACAGGAAGGACATGGACCTGTTGGAATGAGTCCAGGGGAGGCCACCAAGATGACTAGAGGAAAAGACCACCTCTCATGTGAGGTTATTCTATAATTCTATGATATCATTTAAATCAAAGGCAATTTTAATTTTTTTTCTGTGATTCCTGCATTCCTTCAGGTCTAAGGAACTAATTAAAAGCATTAAAGAAGCTCTAAAGAAAGACAATGTAAGAAAATATTCCTGTTAAGAAAGCCTATATTACTTTTACATGCAAGAAAAGGATCAAAAATCAAGAAATAAAATTATGCATCATGTAGACAAAGCTATAACATAACCTCTTATTATATAAAGATACTATAAAAACTAATCATTAGTTAGAATGAAGAATTGTATATGATGAATAGTTGAGTGAAGCAAGAGGCTTGAATCGTCATACCAAACCATGGATGAAAATTATCCTGGTGGTATAATCTATATTTACACAAAGCACTGCAACAGATTTTTTGCCTACTGCTGAAAACATCTAAGCTTACATGTAAAAAAGTTAATGAGGAAATTAACACTGCGTAATTTTCTCTTGACTTGCTTGTTAAAATATCTTCTATTTGTGTATACTTTTCTGCTGCAATTATTTATGTGTTTTTGTAGACATAAACCTAATATACTTATCCTGCACTTCGTTAGATTCAGTTCTCATCAATATGCTGAACAAATAACAGTGCATGCTTATTCCTATTTCATTTTTTCATGTGACCTTTACTTGCTAGAGTTTGTATTCTTCATCCTCTTTTTTTCCCCCCTTTTTAAAGATGTTGGCTTCTTATAGGCTTCTCCCTGTGCTGACGCTGGTATGTAATACTGAATGTATTTTAGTAGCAGCATTTGGCTAGATGGATTCTCCATTCACGGAGCTCAATTTCTCAACTTCTGAAGGTGCAATGTTGTAATAATTCCCCAAATAAATTTCACCAAGTTAAAAATATAGATAGAGCTCTTCCATTTCTATTAAATTGTGATATGTTAGTGATGCATGCAGTCTGCTGCCTTAAAAGCAGAATTCGTTACTATTACAGTAACACAAAGTGTAATTTAGTAACCTTTATGTAATATGAATATATAAAGATGCAACTTAAAAAATCACAATTTTACTGGCTTTACAATGATACATTTTACATTGAATGTCTATTGTTGATGAGGTTGACATAGTTCTCTGAATATTTTTCATGGTGGTGATTTTTAGGTGGTGTAAGTTTCTGGGGTGAACAAGTTGATTTTGGTCATGTTTGAAAATTTGTTCTCAAATCCTAAATATTAATTTACTAAGTGTCTGAATTTTCTTTGTTAAAGCCAAAAATTAAATGGCTTTGGGGAAACGAGGCAGAAGACTTATGATAATTCATACTTTAATCAGTAGAGCACAAGAAGTGCTTTACTTCCAATTTTTAAAAAATTACTTGCCAATTAGCAAGCAAACAGGTAAGTGTGCTTTTGGTCCACGACATCCACTTCTCAAGTCGATTTTTCACGAGTAACATGGATCAAATTTTCAAAAGATATTCACGTAATCTCAAATATTTTCTGTAAATTTAGTATTCCATGCAAGTAATTTTTGTTTGATAAAAAGCTGTAGAAATACTTTAATCTCTGAATTCAAACATGAAACAGTCAGAAGGTATAGTAATATATGTAATTTCTTTCACCTGGAGACAGAATATTTCCTTGCTCTAGACTGAATATATCCAAAAATTTTTCTGCTGGCCTATTTAGACTTAATATTGTACTAAATTATGTTTGACTAGCTAATTTCAGCCTGTAGAGTGGCATTCTGATGATTGTATATACCTGCAGCTATTGATTGCTAATGAAATATAGGGTATGGAGTTGTCAAATCTTCATTTCACACTTCAGGATACAATGAGCTTTTTGTTTAGTCTGTTTCTACACAATTAAAAATACTCTTCACTTAGAGGTTTCTTGTGAAGATTATTCTGTTCAATTTAAGCATTTAAAGATACAACAGATATTTAAGGATGCCTGCTGCTGATATTTAAAATTATTTTAGCCAAAAAATATGTCATGAAAAAGATAAAGAGGAAACTTAGTCCATCCTTAGTTCCCAATCAAAATAAAAACAAGAGGGAAAAATCTGAGGAACTCCCTAGTTTAATAAATCTGTTAAAAGCAATTAAACCTTGCTTTTCTCAAACTCTTATTTTAATAATGTTCTAGTACTTTTGGTTTTAGTAATTATTAATACAATTAAAGTAACCAGTAAAAACGTAACCTTTTTCCATTATTTGATGCTGCTTTGGGAAAACATAAGTTGTTGGTTTTTCTAAAAGTATCATTCAAGTAATTTTATTGGTTTCTCTGTTCTTATGCTCTGAATTAATTCATTACTAATTTTCTCATTTGGTTGTCTTTTTTTGGGTGGAAATGCCTTTAGATTTTTTTGTCACAGAAGTTTAGGTGGTTATTAGATATAAGAAGTAGCCAGAGGTCAATACCCTATATGAAAAGAAGCAGAACAGAAATGGTAGGAGATTTTTCTTTGGGGGACTTCTCTTCCACATTGATCTAAAAAATGTAGAATAGTAAGAAAGGACTTCACCTCAGTGGCTTCCACTTACCAAGATGTAGTGGGTTGAACCCTGATGGCAGCTAATCCTTCAACCAGTCACTCATTGACTCCCACCCAGTGGTATACAAGCAGAGAATTAGAAATGTAAAAGTGGTAAAAACTGATGGGTTGAGATGAAGACAGGTTAATAAGTGAAGAAAAAAGAAGAGGTGGGGAAGGACTGAAAGATGGTGACAATCAGTCACCACCTCCCACCACCAGAAAGATGCCAAGCCAATATGCAAGAAATGATTAGTTTGGGAAATCTACCTCCAGTTTTATTGCTGAGCATAATGCTCAGGTATGGAATATCTCTTTGGTCCTTTCAGGACAGCTGTCTCTATCTCTCGTTCATTCCTTGCCTACCTGCTGAGGCGCAGCTTGAGTTACAGAGATGGCCTTGGTACTACGGAGGCACTGCAGGGCAGCAGCTTATGGATTCATGTGTTACAAACACCACTTTGGCCACATGTAAGCTGCTATGAAAAAATTAACTCCATCTCAGCAGAACTCTGTACATCATCACATGAGGATTGTACAAGAGATGAATAAGAATGAACCTTTGAAAAGGTGTGTGTGTGTGTGTGTGTGTGAAACTGTAAGTATGTGTGATTACATTTTGTTTTTCTTGGTCCTTAATCTGCAATCAAAATTTAAACATTTTAAACTGGAAGTAGGGCTGCAGTTAGAATAGGATTGAAACATGGAAATAATATCAAGTGTGACAAAAAAAAAAAAAAATTCTTGCTACAACAGGAAAAAATTATATTTGACTTTTTTAGTAGAATGTTACATAGACATAAACTTCCCACAGGAATAGATACAATTGTGTTAGGAGTCATGTGGTAGGGTGGAAATTAAACTATTTTAATAAGTCTGAGTATGGGTGCTAGTTCCTTATATGAAGGTATAGAAAATTATGTTGGGCTAGAGGCACAATCTCCAGCAAATGTGTTCCTCCAAGATACTAATACTCCACTAGCCAGGGTGAACGTGCATAAACAGTATGAATTTCAGGAACTGAAGAAATTGTGTAATATTGCAGAAAAATAAACTCATGCTTGTAGATTGGATGTGGTGCTATGCAAGGATGTGGTACGTGCAAAAACAGACTCTGAGAGTAAGTCTTACTTTAGGTGAATAATTTGTTTAGGGTGTAATACAGAACTCTGCTTTGAATACTAATTGTACCAATGACTTTAGAGGCAGGAGAATGCTTGGGGAAAAAAAAAAAATGGAAGAAGGATTAGGTAGGGTGATACAGTGAGAGACTCCAGGAGCTCAATCTGTTTAATTTATTGAACAAAAATTTAAATGGTGACTTGATCACCAACTTGATGAACCAATACGGAAGGCACCAGTGATACAGTGTATATACAGAACAATTATATTACAAATATTTTATTTTATGGTAATTGTAAATAGGCAAATTTAGAAAAATTATCCAGTTCTGTGGTGGGTGAGATGTTTGGGTTTTGGTTGTATCACAGAAAGAGTAATTTATTTTTAGAACCACAGCCATTTTAAGTATGAAATGTTAAAGACTTGATCACTTCCAATGGGCTTTGTAATCATCTAGTTTAATTAAAATAATGACTATAAGGGTGACGCAACATCAAAAGTAATTGATTATGGCTCTGACCAAAAGACTAACCTGCTGAAATGGTTGTAATATAAGTATGGAATAAGTTTTTCCTATTTTTTTTTTCTTTTCCCCAGGATTAACAGTAGAAACATCTGAACTTCTTTACTGGAATGAAATGTTAAAAACAATGAGAGCCACTGTGTGAAACACTTGCAAATACAAGACAGGTCAGAAGTTAAGCCGTCTGCATTGAGGGGCTGAAATAATTTTAAGCTGAATACAAATGTAGAAAACTGTATTAACCTTATGGAATTGGTAACATTTGAGAGCCTAAGCAGGTAGATCTGAACAAAGGCAGAAAGATAGAGGCATCAGACAAAAAAGGTGTTAGTAGCTGAGGCAACAGAGAGAAAAAGGTTTTTGGGAAAAATTTAGTTGATGAAAAAAACCTGTAACTGTGAAAATAAAAATTCTTGTTAATTTTTGTTTTGTTCTTTGAGGAAACAATAAAGAAACAATACTGCCTGAAACATCAGTTTTTCCTCCTCACAGAAATATTAAACCTTCCAAATAGTTTCTAATTGCTTGAGATATATGGTATTTTTAAAATTATAATTTATTAAGGAATTTCTTTTTCTAAGGTTTTTCTTAAGGATTGCCTTTTCTTAGATGTATCTGAATTATATTATACTCTTGTATGTGTTAATACAGTATATGTAATAACAATTTTAAATAATTTTTGTGAAAGCAAATATACAGTGGAATAGCTAGTAGTTTTTATATTACTGTGTAGAGCAGTTTTAAAAGTAGCTGAATTTGAAAAAGATAAGTAATTTTTAATCTGGTGAAATTTTGACATTCATGAAGTAAAAATGAGTAAAAATACCACTGAATTCCCTCCTCTGCAAGGATTTGAACAGAGACTGGCCATGGCATCACAACTGCACTCCACCTTCTGTTTCATCTTCCCCTTAATGTGTTTGGGAAGTCAGACATGCTGACTGCATTCTATCCAGGAAGTAGCAATTGCATTTTCCCCTGATTTCTGTAACTTGTGTACTGTTCTTGTGTATTGTATCTATAACTTTCCACTCTGCTCCATCCTCTGTTTGATCTCCCTCTTTGCATTGTATTGTATGTATGCTGACTGTAATTTCTATCTGTTAAAATTTGACTTTCCAGATTTCTTTGATTTAAACCTCTGCATTTTTTCTATTTAGTATTCCCACCCTTTTCTATAGTTTTCTGAAGAGCCATGTCTCTGTTTTAACTCTTTATTTAGGATAAATCTTCTACATTATCTATACCTACTTTGGGATGGGTAAGATACATTTTTGTCATTGGTGTTGCTCACTTCATTCAACTTCTGACTTGCCACATTTTGTCTGGAATTATTAAAAGATTTCATGAAAATCTTTGCTGGTGAAATGTTTGGCTGAGGTGAAACACCCTACTTTTGAATTACCATGGCATCTTGACAGTTTTAGACCTTTATAAATAGGATTCATAGTCCAATTTTTGAGATCCGTGTTTCTGTATGTAGTAAAAAGAGATACACATTATGACCTTTATGATAAATTCAAACTGGAATGTTGCCCTTCGTGGGGGCTGT
>WEIU01016912.1:7526-17703 GCA_013389925.1 Aegithalos caudatus | reverse complement strand
CTTCCATTTCCAACTTGGAGAACTTGACAGACACAAATAACTGGAGGCTTAATGAGACATTTCTGAAGCTACTAAAAGGCTCCTTTCTTTGGAAAACCTTAAGTGCAGCTGAACGAGAACTCTACAAATTATTTACAAAATAAAATACTAATTAATACCTGCTGGTGGGAGCAGACTTAATAAATACTGTCTGTTCTGAAAAGTGACCTAAACTAAATCTTTCACAAAAATCCAGTGAAATACAATAAATATGTGACTACTCCCATGTTGCAGCTGAGGACAAAGATGTAGACTTTCACAACATGGGAACATGAGTAAGCCTGGAGCCTTGTTACCACAACTTCCCTCTCAGTCTGCAGGGACAGCTAGATTCTTCCAGAAAATTTGTCATTCTTTAGGGGCTGAACCAGACACTTCTCCAAAGAGTAGCCCTCTTCACCATCCGTGACTTTTGAGAAAACTGTGGTCTGAACCAAGTATCCTAGATTTGTCTTAAAAACATCCATGGAGAAGTGGGATTTCAGCAATTTTCTCAGGTTCCTAGACTTGTGCTTAGGATTTGGTTTCGGACAAGGAAGTAATTTTTAGTAAAAACCTGCCAGAAGATACTGGCATGACTCAAATGTAGTGTCCCATTCTGTCAAGAAGGCCTGAAGGTAAGAAAGAAAATTTGAGAGTCTATCCTTAAGCTGACACTACTTCTCTAATGTCCAATTCAATAACATTTTATTTGACAGTCTTCCTTAGAATTAACATTTTTGCAATTTAATTTTTATTTAATTTTTAGCTTTGCTTACATGATAAGTATAGCTGATCAGAACACAGGCTTCTGAATGGCAATGAAGTATCATTTCTTCTGGATCTATAACAATAAAAACAATGTCAAGCTAGTGTTGTACCTCAGCTTGTAGCACAGGCTTGGAAGCTTTCAAATCAATCTGAATATATTTTTTTCACATTCACAGTTTTCTTGATTTAAGTAAGTCAACCAAGACAGCTTCATAACTCTAGGAAATAAATAATTTTTAGGATGAATAAGGTGAGTGAGGGATCATTTTTCTCCAAGGAGTACAAAGAAAGAAATAGGTAGGCTGGATTTCTGGGAAAGATTAGGACCTACGGTCTAGACTGGTTGTTGTACCAGACCTGAGAGGTTTCATCTCAATTTCTGTTCAGCTTGTGTTTTATTCTTCGTTGAGCAGCTGTTGGTTCTTCTCTGCAGGCAGGTGTTTTGTGCCAATCCCCCGGTTTTTACTATTTCCATAGGTGGGGAACTGTTTACAATCCCTGTTACACTGAGCTGGATGTTCTACAAGTTACAATTTCATTAGTCTTCTCTGTACTTTTATTGCCGTTCTGATTGATCTGTGATAACATCTGATGTGATTTAGCACAAGGAACATTGCATTTATTCAGTGCAAAATATTTAATCTCTTTAGCTGTTCTAAAGAAGAAGAGGAAGAAGAAGAGGAAACTTTTAACACAAGAAACTTTTCCTGTTTTCCACTTATCTCTCAGTTCTCTCTGGAAATTGTGTATGTTCAATATCTGTGTGTTGTTAATGAGAAAATTTGTGTGCATGCCTTTGTCCTAGTGTTACCATAGTTTTTTTATGATGGAAGACAATGTGAATAATTTTTGTTTATAAACCACATTGCTTTTCAATAAATTGGAAATGCAGTTTACAAAGAAATAAACCACAAACTAATTACCTACAAATGCAGTGCAGCCTGAGTTCTTGTGTTTTTCGTTATTACTAGAGTATTGATAAACCATTAAGAAACAAAAAAGAATAGGAGTACTGGGGTTTTTTAGTAGTTAACACAAGTTTTACATGTGTTTTTATGAAAAGAAGCAGGTGTTATGAATGATCAAACAAAATAAATCTCTGTAGCAAAACCACACAAAGCCAAATGTATGCTCTTTGTTCACACTTAAACATTTTGATTTATGAATGCTTTAACATGGTCATTCAGAAATCACCAAATATCTCCAGGTGCTGATATATTTATGAAATTTAGTTTTCCCACAGTAAACCTAGCAACTAGAACTCAATTTGGAATTCAACTATATTCTTAAAATATGACCTCATAAAACTGGGTATATTTCACCATTTGCATTTGCATATCTCCCCTCTAATATAAAATTGAATTATACAATCAGGCTGTGTGAAATGCATTGTTTTAGTACTGAAGCATTTCTCTAATCTCCTTTACTGTTTAGTATGATTAATTTTGTAAATATTTACAAGTTTGTTTCTAAGAGCAAGAATTTTAAATGAAGTAGAGAAAATAAATATAACAAAGGCAAGAAATCGGGAAAGCATCTTTTCTTGGCTGTAGGTTGATTGGGTTCAGAATCTGATGAATGTTGCAACATAGCAGTTGTGCAGAGGTGGGGATTCCTTTTATTTTTGCCCCACAACAGCTATCACTTTATGTACCAGTCTTTTCTGTTTTCATCAGAATATCACATTTAAGCACATTCTACAGCACCACTTTGTTGCCAGACTGGCAAAATAGCTCAGATGTTACCCTAAACTTCTCCATCATTTCCTTTAAAATATCTTTTAAAGAAAAATTTATCTCCTTTTTGAGAGAAGATTTAAATAGTGATTTTTGTAAATCAAATTATCTGGAAAAGTGTAACTTATGCCTCTGTTTACATGTGAATTGTACTTATGTTCACTAAAATTACATTGCTACTTTTATCAAGACTGGTTTTCTAGCAGGGATTACTTATTACATGGCGAAGGAGTGCACCAGCTCTGGATGACAACCCCAGCCCCAAGGAGGATGGTACAACATGCAGTTGAGCCGTGGAATGATTAAAAGAAGGGTTGGGGTTATCTATTTCCCAAAGAGCTGAATTTGAGGGAACAAATGTTCTGTGTCCAACTCATTCAATTTACTTCTCTCTGGCAGAGCAGAGTGGGTGGGGATGTTTCCAGGGATGTTTCTCAAGCCTTGGACACAGGGCAATGGCTTCACCCAAGCGATTTGCCCAGTCTCCAGAGTTACAGAACCTGTCATCAAGTTCATGACCCTTTGATTCCAGCAAATTTTGAAAGGCATGGGGCTTAACACTGGGCTATTTTTATGGCTGGACTCTATAATCTTAGAGGTTCCAACCTAAAAGTTTTCCAGCCTAAATGCTTCTGTGATTCTTTGAAAATCTAGTCAGAATTGTCACACGTCTGCAGAGATTCTTCTGAAGGAGAACAGTAGAATCGTCCACCAAAGTCACACAGCACCTAGGATGTAAACAAGGTTTAGAGAGCAGGACTGTCCAAGACAATGAAACGTAGAACACTATATTTGGTCTAAGACAGAAGCTGTGTGTGAAATAAACAGGAAAAGCACTTTGAGAACTGCAAAAATGACTTGTTGGCACTGGGAGAGCATGGAAGCCTTTTGCTGAAGTGGAGATGTGACTGGACAAAGCTGGGTGAAAATTGCCTATAAATATTTATCTGACTTACAGTTACAAAATCCACTCTGACTCGTTACCTCTTTTCTCTTCATTGCAAGAATTTTATGAGTAAATTTTTTTTTGTAGAAGTATCCTTGGAAAAGGAATTGATCAATATGTGATGGGTTTACCCATGCAGACACATAGAAACTATATGCAAATTCATTTTGAAAACTTTATTTGTTTGAAGGTCATGTAATTAAATGAATGGTAATGGTAAAATTATTTAAATTACACAGTCAAGCCCACTGAATTCTGCACAGTGTAACTTTAAAACTCAGACTTCTCTTCAGCCTCTTATTTTCAGTGCCTCCCTATGTGCTAAACTATGGAGTTTTTTAACAGCAATTTCACTGCAACGATCTCAGCCTTTTATCTGCTGTGGTCTGCGTTGCTACCAGCTCCTGTTTCTCAGGCATATGAGGTAAAGTCTTTTTTGTTTACAAGTGAGGTGAGTTGCTGAAACCCCTGTCTAAAATTTTAACTAAAACTTAAAGTAGCACTTAATCAATGTTTATGCTATTACCTAGTCTCTTCCACCTAATTTTCTGAAGTTCTCCCTTTGCTAATTCACCCCACTGCATGGACAGGGTAAGTTTTTTGAGACCAAAGCTTCAAACTCACTTTCTTAGCCAAGTGGCTCTGCTTGTATATGTTTTTCTTGAAAAAAAGAAAAACATATACAAGCAGAGCCACTGCTGGAGTGTAGTGCTAGACGGTTTGTTTAGCTCGAAGTTGGTTATTTTCTTTATTTGTTTTACTTAGTCATTTTGTCTGACAAAATGACAAGATGGTAGCAAGTGTTTCTTGAGGCAAGAACAGCTGCCTGATGTCATCTTTTAGGGTGGTTTATTTTCTAAACAAGATCCCAGCTGTTCTGGTGCTGGGTTCTATGAAAACTGAATTTCTTCTTAACGGTTAGATGCATAATTGCAAGCACAGAGCTATGCAGGTGTTTGTTAGCTCCCATGTAGTACAAACTCAAATATCCTTTCATCTCCTCAACAGCAGCTTCCTCAGCCTCATCCTTCACTCAAAATAAAGATTAAATACTTACACTCTTTAGACCTTTTGTCAGGGAATGCCTAGGTAAATTGATATGTAAACTACAGATACAGGAGATCAGTGTAGCCAAACTGTGTTAGACCAAGTGAATTCTGGGCTCTTAAAGCACAGATATATACATCTAGGCTCATCAGCGGGTCTCAGACAGAAATATATCAGATTGATTGTTTTCCCCAAACTTACAGAATCCACCACATCCTTCTTGGTTTAAGTACAACTTAGGTATAGCTGATGTTCCTATAGCAACAGACTGAATGACCTTTTTTCAGTCATATTATCTAGTATTACATTTTGCTTTTTAAAGAAATTATCTGTGAAAAGCTGGTGGGAGAGTATTCTTAAAGTACTGCCGTGGTATCTGTTTTTTCAAGTATGTGGTATGTTCTTGAGTCCACTCAAAACTATTAAATTCCACCACTCTGAGATTATAATATTTTCTCAGCACAGGCTGGAGTAAGGGTATGTTTTTCTTCCTTAGCCTCTTACAAAATTACATTAAGGAATATAAAGATATAAATATGTTGAAAGTAATCTCACAGACCAACATCTGATGACCTGGGATGTCTTCCTCCTGTTACTGTTCTCAGAGAAGTGGCAAAGAGCCAGATGTGACATTATGGGCAGAAAGAAGTAAATGTATACATTCCTTGTACAGAGAAACTAATGGGGGATAGAATTGAACTTAGTTTTGTGTAAACAGAAATAGTTAAAAAGATAAAAAAGGTGCAAAGAATATTGCATGATCCCCAAGGTATCATGCACATTCAAGAATAGTCTTGTGAGCAGCAGGCAGGCTACATTTACCATTGCCTTGGAAGGATGCATGAGGGGAACCTGGCAGATCATCCACAAAGCTGGAACTGCTGTGGGGGTAAGAGTGGAGGCACATTAGGAATGATGGATAAAGACGTGTTACAACATTTCATGGTAAAACACAAGAGTCTGTTTCAATATTAAGTATGAAAATATAGAGATCATTAAATCTAGAGTTCTGTGAGTTCAGTGAGAGGAAATACATTGTTCTTGTGTGTACGGACAGGTAACATTGCTCAGTTTTGAAGACATTATTTGGAGTAATTTTCTGGCTACACTACTTTTTGTTAAATGACACCAACTACCTCATAGCTTTAGACTTCTTCAAAAATGGATGGTGGCTGATGAAGAGAACACTTCAGAACGACATGGAAGAGCAAACTACCTTCCTACTCCTCACCTGGAAGATGTCATGCCTGGAGGCTAAGCATGGTGTGGCTGGGCCATCCTTCCTGATAGCCACAGCTGGTTCTGCCTACTCTGTGCAGAAAACAGTGGCAGAAGTTCATGCCATGCTTCATACAAGTAATGGGCTTTTAAGAACACAGAGAAGTCTTAGCTTATTTTTCACATGCTCTTCCTTATATTGACTAAAAAGAGGAATGTTGGATCTGATGATTGCTTAGGTAACAGAAAGAAAGGCAAATTCCTGTCTTGTTCATATCTTTCTAAATTTCCTGAGGACACAACCTGCTCTTTGATCTGCTGATCCTATTCCATTTTGAGATTCTGCTCTCCGTGTATGCATAGGAACATTACTGTAAATATGGAGGTCATGTACAGAAGAGAGATCTTCAAAGTCAACAAAGAGCTCAATGTTGCAATGACTCAAGAAGGTTTATTTTGGGGTGTTACTACAAGGATATTTTCCTATTTTATATTCAACAGGTAAGGAAGAACAGTTATAGCTTTGTTTAGGTGTAAATTGTTCTTTTGTTGAAATAAATAAAATTATCTCATTTTCTGTAGGCCAGAGTGGTATTGTTTTCAAGCATTAGGTCTGAGTAAACAGACTGTTCTCATTCAGAGGTGAAATAATAAACTGTTTTGCCCCTTTAAATGTCCCTGGACTTTTTGAAATTACATCACCTGCACATTCATCAAAGCTCTGTATTTGGCTGGTTTGGCAAAAATTAAGCAATGACTTGAATATGGTCCAATTTGTAGAAAAAATGACTTAAAAAAACCCCATGTGTTTTAAATTTGCTTTGGAGGCTTAGTAACATAAAAGTTTTTATGCCATTATTTCCATACTTCTTTTTCCTCCTCAAATTTTTTGGAATGTGTATTGTGTAGGATCAGAAATGTTTTCTTATTGAAAAATCCTCAAATCAAGAAAATAAGCTTCTCAGAAATGTCTGTATTTTCATGATAACCGTGTTTGGAGGAAGGAATGTTTGCTCGAGGCTGTGCTGTTGTTCCTGCCTGGTGGGTGGGTTGGTGGTGTTGGAACATTCTTTCAAACAGCTCTTGAGCAGACTGTGACAGAGAGCTCCATGCAAACACACATGCAGCATGAAAAGGGTGTCTCCTAGGTGCAGGATCAGACCCACAACACAGCTTTATGCCTAGGTTTAATCTTGCCTCCTGTTTGCAAAGGGGAATGTGTCAAGTTCTGGAGCTGCTACTGGACAGAGGAGCCTGGTCTCAATCCTGCTGTGGGTGGGAAAGATCCACCATGTCAGCAGGCACTACAGCCCTGTCTTGGTGCAGCTGGGGAGGCCAGTGTCTGTTCAAGCAGCCTGGTGGCTTTGGCAGAAGTGTGCTGGGTGTGCCTGCCCATTTGCCTGATGTTCAGTGTGGAAGAGAGTCTGTGCCCTGCTGACCAACTTATGCCAGTGTCCTTGTGTCACACCAGCAGGAGGCTTTCCCTGGGCCAGTGGCAGGGAAAGAAGGACTTCCCCTCAGTCCAGTCTGCATGAAGGATAGCAGCTGGCAGATTCTGCACATGGGGAGAACAGTGCCCTCCTGTCTTCTACCTTCTGGCACCAGCAAAGGGAAGTATCAAACAACTCACTAGACTAAATAAATATCTAGATTTACTCTTGAGGGCCAATATAGCTTAACATAGGTAAAGTCCAAACTTCACTGTTTTTCTTGGTAATTAGATAATAAACATAAGCTTTTATTTTTGATGATTACTTTTTAGTTTGTGTAACATTACTGGACAATGGAAGACAGACTGTGGGCAAGTAACATTCCCGTATTAAATTAATTAAGGAGGCCAGGCTAGAATTATGTAATCTTCATTCCTCAAAACTGAGAGCTTGGTAAAATAATTAATTCTTTTCATAGCAGCTTTAGATTGGACCCAGAAGGCCAGCTTATTGCTGGAGTTAATGAAAACAACGTTTTTGCTCTGTACTCCTGTTTAAAGTCAGAAGGCCAAAAGCTGTGGCCTCATTGAACCAGATTTTCTTCTTGCTTGCACTTTAACACCACAGTTGTTGCAGTGGATGCGAGCAAAACTCCTATGAAGCTCTTAACTGAAGCATGGCCCAAGTTTAGACTTTGTCAGAGCTTCATTGGGCAGTAGAGTTTAAGAACATTCTGCAGAGCTTCCTTTAGCACCTCAGTAACCCAATGGACTCCATTGGATTTTCTACTGCTTCTGGATAGGATTACCTTGGCTGCATGTGCCTTTTGTGTTTATTCAGTTTACTGCTGGGATTATTGAACCATTTCCCTGACTGATGCTCAGAGTAGCCTCCACCATTGCTTGTATGCAGGAGCACATGGTCAGAGTACGGTTAGGTGATTAAAGAGTCAAACCAGAGTTTTTAATGGAGGACTTTGGCACAGATGAGGTATTTAGTATATTTCTCAATATTTAGGTACTTGCTCATTAATTTTAGGCAATATCACTGGGCAAGTTACATCCAGAGATGTTTATGTTGGACGTTAGGAACAATTTCTTAATGGAAAGGTTTGTCAAGTATTGAAACAGCCTTCAGAGGGATGTGGTTGAATCACCAGCCCTGAAGGTATTGACATATCTTCAAAATGTGGCACTTAGGGACATGGGAAGTGTTAGGCATACTCAAAGATGTTAAGGGTATTTTTTTAATGTGATTCTACAATTCTATGACTGAGATCTGATTTTTTGATAGAGTAGCGAACTGTGGCATCAGAGAAGCCCAAGCTGCTGTCTGGAAGTGAGTTAACATTACTCCAATTTTGGGTATTTGTACCTCTTTTTTTCCAGTTTCATTTCATTTGTGGGTTGGGTAGGGACAATCAGCCTCATAATTTTGTCTTACTAGACCTGAAGTTACCGAGGGTGACAGAAAGCACCTTAAAGACTGAAGCTTTTGAATTAGAATGAGAGCATCTTTTGAATTAGACTATTTCTGTGGGGCCACTGTTCACAGGGTATTGCATCTGAATGAGTAAATATTCAAGATGGATGATGAAATTCTGACTGATTGATGATCTTTGACTAGAGAAGGCCATTAATTTATGGGCAGAGTTTAGGCCCTTTACAAAAAGAGATGCCTAGTGGGGTTCATGCTTAAACTGGAAAAGCCAAAATGACTTTTTTCTTTTGATAATGAAATTCATATACCTGTAAACTGACTATATATTTCACTCCTGTTTTCTGTTTGGATTCATTTTCATTTGTACATTGTAATCAGATAGACTTCTGCATTCTTCATTCTGATCTTTATTCTAATCTTATCTGCACAAGACAGGATTTCCTTCCAGTGAGTTGTCAAACAGTGCTACACTGGATCATGAACATTGGTAATCCTTCTGCATGTTGAATAAAATAAGGCCCTTGACAAACTAGGCACTTACCATTTCCCAGAGGAGTAATTGTACAAAAAATAAAATCTATTTTTCCTGTGAGAGGCAAATGAACAGCAAATTTATGGGACAAAGTCACTGCTGATGGCAGAGTCAGGATTCAGTTTTTGCCTACTGTTCCAAAAGAGTAAAAAGTAAAAGCTTTGTAAGGAGCATTTATGCTAATAGATGTAGAGGACAGACAGTGTTTACTTATTGCAGTAAATTTGTCAAATAACCAGAAGAAGTTACAAATAAACTTGTGCAGTGAATTTATCTAAAAGTGTAAATGAAGGCTGACATGGTATGTTAGAATTTATGTCCTTCCTTCTTCTTTTGCAGTTGGCGAGTAAGTGACATGGACATTCAGAAACAATTGTTAAAAGGAGGCAATTGGTCAACTTTAAACATACTAATCATTGTTACATTTTGTAAAAACAAACTATGATTCTTGTTCTCAGCAGAACATACTAAGAAAGTGTGGTGTTGGTGGTTTCATAAACCCCACATTAAATTTAAAAACCGAGAGGCATGAGGAATGTGGAAAAAACTAAGGGCATAGTAAGGAAGAGGACACAGAATCATTGTTAGATGCCACTGTAACCACTGAGAAAAGTGTGCTAAGAAGTTACTGGGAAGGAAAAAATGTGAATCCTCGTGGAAAGCAAGTAATGGCTTGGGTCATGAAGCAGTTGTCAGAATCTACTCAGATGAGTAGAAAGGTATGTGACAGAACAGAAAGAAATAAATTGAGAGGGTAAATGATGTGTCACTGAAAAGAAATCTTATGATGGAGGATTGAACTAGGAAGATGAGAATCTAAACACTTAGATTCTAAACACTTAGAATCACAGAAATACAAAATATCAAGAATGGATCTTAAAGATCATCTAGTCCCAGCCCTCCCTGTCAGGGGCAGGGACAACTCTCACTAGACCAGGTTGATCAATACTTGATCTAGTATCCTGGCATTGAACACTTCCAGTATTGGAGCATCCACAGCCTTCCTGAGCAACCTGTTCTGGTGCCTAACCAATCTCAA
>WEIU01016904.1:461030-503359 GCA_013389925.1 Aegithalos caudatus | reverse complement strand
AGTAATAGAAAGCCAGCCTGTCTTTTTGAAGGTTTATTTCAAAGTGTTTTTGAGAATTGCTTAGGTATTTTACTACCTCCTTTTTATAGACACAGTAACTAGCACAGAGAGATGGCTTGCCATAGAGGGTCCAAAATTATCACCCATTTTGAATTACAGTAGATCAAGAATGAAGTGTAATACCATAATTCCTTTTCTCTCATCTAATAGGAATTTGAGGTAGAAACATCACTCTTGTTCTCTCTCAGCTGCAAGACCTTTACATATGATATAACAACTTCTATGAACACACCCTTTTTTCTGCTTTCCTTTGTCTGTACCACTTCAGCATTCTGTCATTTCTATACAATAAACCACTGTTAAATTTGAAGGCACTTTTTTCAAACTACTTTAGTAGTTTTCTATATGTTTTATTTCTGTCATTTACCAAATGGGACAGACCAAATGAGAGAGCATTCAGAAGCAATTAATGCTTTTGACATGTAGAATAAACTGAGTTGACTTCTGTGTTGTACGAATTTCATATTATTGGAGAAATAGTTTGGCATGAAAGATACAAATGTTCACTGTTTAAATGCCTGTAATAGAAATGTGCATTTTTTCTGAGTTGATTAAAATTCTAATTTGAAAGTATATTTCTTTAAAAGCTAAGTAGGCAGTCTCTTAAAAATGTATCTAAGATAATTCTACAGAATAATATCTATGTCTTGTAAACTTGCAAGATGGGATGAGAAGAGGAGTTGGCAAATAAACAGAAATGCTCTTGTCATTGTCACATATTTTCTCTGGTTCAGCTCCCTGACTGTCTCATGGATGATGTTACTGTGTCAGTATCAGAGGTTTAAATGTAAAAGCACCGTGTGGGCTTTATTTAATAACAAGGAAAACCAATAAAAGAAAATGTTCTGCTGTCACATACTGTCCTTGGACTGCTGACAAGGACTGACACATAGCTACTATATAATTTGTTATGGCTGGTATTTCTGCCTCTAGAGAGGCCCCAGACTAGAATTTTAGGGATAGAACTACTTGGGAAAATGGCCACTGCCATAAGCTTTCCTCTGCCATAAGCTTTCCTCAAGGTAGATACTGTCTTCTGCACAGGAGACTGCAGGGTTCCTGGAACATGAAACTCTCTGTTACTAGTGATGTAACAGCCCTGATGTGATGTGGCTATCAGAAGTGACTCCTATTGTATTGAAACAGATATCGTCACTAGAAAAAATAATGGCAAAAATTTGCAGGTGGAAAAAAGGGTCTTCAAGGCCTGAAAACTGGGCCAGCTTAGAACTTCTTTGAATCCTCCACAAGGACCTGCTCACCCAGGAAAAGGTTTGTATCTATGCATACATACACAAGGTTTGGAATGTATGAGTCAATCTAATAAAAGTATTATCTCTCTCTATAAATGGTGTTTTTTTAGAATAAATCATCAGAATCACACAGACACATCCCAGGCTCTACAGATGAATTCTGCATGTGTTGTATGATACTTGTTCAAGCATTTAAAATACCAAAATTATAAATGCTATAGTTCTAATTGATTTTAATATTGAATTTTAATTTAGAATTAGTCAGAAAATTTCCAAAAGTGTCCACATCTGTCCTGTTTGTGAATGCAAAATGAAAATATAAGTTTCCTTGGCACAGGGATTGTACATCAGCTTAGGCTTCTGATTTTGACAGTGTCCAGGTGAAGTTAACATGTTCAGAAATGTTTTCTTCTTCAGTAAAAAGGGGTCAGGGTTTTGTAGTGAAAACAAAATATTAAACAACATGACAGCAAATCAATCTTCTCTAGCTTTTTCATTTTCCAGGGCTAAATGTGCAATGCCTTCATGCCTATTAAATAACTAAGTCTACATTTTCACATGAAAAGCATGTTTTACACTGGACATACATTTGGTTTCTACTCATTTGATTATTATAAAAAGTCCAGATGAAGCAGTGTGCTGAAGAATGTGTGGGACTTAGGGGATGTGATTAAGCCCACTTAAATCAATGGGATTTTTCATGTGCTTTAAGTTAGGCATGTGTTTAAATATTTTTCTGAAAAAGACTTAGAAATACAGTATAAAATAAAAGTAATAATTTCAGAAATACATCTGAATGATTTGTGGCTGTGGCTAATATTTATTCAGCATCATGTAACAGTCATGGTTTCTTTCCTCTCCTTATAGTAATTTTTATCTGAGCTCTACCTCCATATCCAAGTGATTGACTTGCAAGTCAGCTTGTATTAAAGAAGACAAGAATGACAGGGAGAAATATTAAATAAATTTTAAATTATAAAATGACATTAGGCAAAGAATCTAATTTCCTATTTTATAAAGTATGTTTTAAACACATTGGGCACATGCAGATCCATTAAACCACATTCACATCCTTGTCCTCTTTCATATTTGGTTAAATGTTTAGCAACGTGAAGAAGATGCTAAAAACATTAAAATGTTTTGGCTACAGTGAATGGAAATACTTTTGCCGTAATATAACTTAAGGCAGAATTTATCCCAGGGGATCCTATTGGGATAACAATATGAAACTCATGCTATTTATTTAGCTATTTATTAATTAGTTAAATAATTAATTTTAGGATTTGCTCATGCTCCTCCGTGCTCTTGAAAACAACACCTGATTCTCTATGAGAATATTGTCATGGTAGCATCCTTTGCCATGAAGTCCTTGAAGCACTTGGACTTCAGCAGTGATTTTGCTTTAGTCATAGAGGTCACCAAGCCAAAAATGAAGCAGTTTGCATCTGAGGACAGAGAAATTTGTGTTGGAGTGTTACTCTTATAAAGGCAAGCTCTAGCTCAGAAACTAAGGAACTAGGTGTGTTTAAGTGAAGACTGAACAAACCTATTCTTAAATGTGGCAGCAAATCTAGTTTATTGTATCTCTCCCCTTTTTTTGTGTATGTGTGTATTTTAACAGCAGAGGAGTGAATGTTAGCTGACCATGATTTTTTTTTTGTTGTTGTTGTTGTTGTTGTTTTGGTTTGGTTTTGGTAATGGCAGCAGTGACTAATGGGATTTCTGTCATGAAAAAGAGCATCTTTTATAGTGCAGGTCTTTAGTTGTTCCTGTTTTTGTGAAACCTTACTTGGCTTTAAATTTTTAGTCTTTGGTCCTGGGCCACATGAAATCTTCTTTATGTGATTCAGTCAAAGTATACAAGAGAAGGGGCTAAAGCAAACATCACCTATTTCTGAAATAAAAATAATGTTTTTCTTATTTTAGTTAGCAATGCTGTTAAAAAATTATACAGGTTTTCAAGTTTCAGTTTGTCATGCAGTCACCTTCCCTGTGGGACTACTCATGGCTTGCAGTGAAATGCGTTGGGCTGCCACCTGAGCATTTTGGGGATTTACATAGTAACAGCCCATAGCCTGGGAGCCTTGTGTTGCTGGACATGGCAGTGTAGGTGCTAAATTCCATCTATTAAAAAGTCAAACACTTGTAGTTCAAAATCCAGTAATCTGTGCTTTAACTATTTTTCTGGGATCCTTTTTACTGAATCTGTGCAAATAGGGTTTGTGCATTTACCTGCCCAGATAGGATCAAGTGTGAGAAAGAACTTGCTCACTAAATGGCTATGATCCTCATAGTGGCTCTCAAGGAGTTAAGAAGACCTCTTCTTGCTCTTTTTTTCCATCCATTCAAAAATTCTTACTCTGTTAAAATTCTTCCAGCAGCCTGTGCCTTGAATGAAGCACATTGCTTTCCCAGCAGTTCAGGCCTTTGCTTGAGTGGAATGGGCTGTCATTTCCTCTCCTCCTTTTTAGTTTGTTTCCTTTCAGTTGTGAAATAAACTTGACAGTATGACAGTTTTTGAAACAGTGAAGTGAAATGAAATGTGTGGAGTATTTCTATCATTCAGTGGGTTTTACCTTCAGAGGGAGCAATGTGTTCTGTAGTTAATGGCTAGTTACATTGGTATCCTCTGTTTTATTTCAACCACTGTTTAACTGCATTTATGTGAACAGCTTGGCCCTGACAGGCCCTGATGCATTAGGGGCATCTGAGCTTCACTTGCCTTCTCTTACCATGCCTGGTTGCCATGGACCATTCCAGATCACTTTTAATTTCAAGAACTGGATTCCCTCAGCCTTCACTGCACGGGACACAGGAGTCTCTGTTCTCAGGAAAGTCCAGCACACAGGAGGAGTGAATGCTCTGCAGTCAGATGCTGTATACAGGGGTACACATGTTCAGGAGCTTGAATCCAACTACAATTTACAAATGTTTCTAATAAACACACACTGAGCTACTGGTTATCTGCTTCCATTATCCATTTATTATCTACTTTTCAGGAGATTAGTTACTCAGGCTAAGCTCAAGTCATTAGCACACAAGTTGAGGCTTCTGCTAAATAATCGTAAGAGCTGTATTTGTTGTCTTTCTGTATGTACTTTTTCTTCCATGTAGTAACAGTGATTGTGGTAGTACTGGAGTTTTGGTGGACTGTGGACATGCAGATACCCTGCTGTTTATCCTGCCATCTAACTGCTTGTCTGCCATGTCCTCAAATACATTGCCCAGGTTAAACAGCTTTGAAAATGAGTTTTCTTAGGTTTTTACTGCATCAGTGTAAAACTAGTGATTAACCTGTAGCCTCTGTAGTGTGGCACTTGCATCTAGAAGTTTCATAAAAGTGAAACTAATTTTATCCCCTCATCCCATAGCTTTGAAGGTGCAAGAGTGAGTTTGTCAGTTCAAATGGAATGCTTATTAATAACTGTAGTAAATGATAATTTAAACCATACACCTTGGGGCATCACAAATGAAAACCATAGGCTTTCAAGAAGCTGATACCATATTGCATTTCATGCATAACTTGCTTTTAAGTCATGGAATCCAGAGTTTAATTAATTGAAAGAAAATTATACATTTTCCTTGCAAGATAATAGATTTAATCTGAAGATAACTGAAAATTGAAAGTAGAAGTAGAGGAAATAGTCCTTATAGGATTAAGGGCAGCTATGTGATGCACTATTGGCTGATTGTTAATAAACTCTTTAGTTCTTCTTCTTAGTACTAGGGTTCAACAATACTCAATTTTGATAAAAGCAACATATAAAGACTTAACATTGACCTGAACTTCCCAGGTTGAAATAATACCTAGTTTTAGAATAAACAGGGTAGAATTAGCTAGCATTTTGAGAATTTTATACTGAAGCATTTACTAAAAATCTCTCAGCTTATGTAATTAAACTGTATTTTAAAATATATCTATAAAAGCAGATGTATTGCAATAATGATACACTTCATCTGCTTTTCTGATGCTGCTGGATATCTTCTGTTTTGGACATTAACCATAAAAAGAGTTCTGTTGAAAGTTCTGGTGTTGAGCTGTGATAAATAAGACTGAATAACTGCATAACAAGACATCCTACCAAATATAATAGATTTGAAAAAGTGACTTGTTTCCAGTTGATAGTCTACAAATCTGCTTTGTAATTTTATCTAAATATCTGTGTATTGAAGAAAGACTTAGAATTGCTTAGAATCTAGGCATTTGGAAAATTTTGTAGCAATGCAGCAGTAGTTAACCCCGTTATGTCTACAAAAATTGAATTCAAATCTAGAGCCTGTTCCCAACATAGTTATGCAGCTGTAAAATTCACCTATTGTTGAAAGCCCATCAGTAGGGTATCAAGCAGACCTACCATCTGAAAAGCTTATGTCAGAACTTAAAAAGAGTAGGAGAAAAAAGAAGTATGTTTAGATTGTGCTAATCACTACTTTCATGTTCTGTGATGTATGGGAAATTGTGTATTTTTTCAGGCAAGGAAATCTTGATGTGGTCAACATGCAAAAATATATAATGATAAAAACCAGACTGTAATGGTCAGGAAGCTTGTACTAAAGGTTCTTAATGGATGAATTAATTTCTCATGCCTACTGTGCAGGTCAAAAAGACCTCTGTAAATATGTCTGTATTGCGTTCCATTTGTAACTGGTCTTGCAATAATATTCAGTCAGTACTGCAGATATTACCTGATTGTGGATCTGCAAATCATGCTGCAAAATTCAACAAGCTTGCCTGTAAGAGTAGGGAGCTGAGAAATAAATGTGATTATCCCAGGGGCAGTGTTATATTCCTTGCTGTCTGGTTTCACCTGATGTGGTGTGCACTGAAGAAAAAGGATGCCAGATGGTTGTGAAAGGGCTGCAGCCCAGCTTCCTTAAAATGACCAGTTACAGAAATCCATCTGGCATATGCCAAGAGCAGGAGCTGACCAACTAGCTGTCCTCTGATTTCCAGGCGTCTCAAGAGACATTCTTGAGGCCTTGAGTGGATATGTGATGCAGTGCCTAACTGTAGCATTTCAAAACATCTGAAATTTTCAGCTGAGTGCTTCACAGTCCTCGGAAATTATACTTGCTGATAGCATGGTTTCAGAAAAAAAGATAAGAAAAAATATCAACATCATTAATGCTTACCTCAGTTCTTTTGGAAAATTCACATTTTCACAGAGGAAATCATTCATGCAGAGTATACATAGGAATGCATGGGTTATGGGTGATTTTCCTGCAAATTTTCAGTGCTGAAAGACAGCAAAAGATGGAAAATAGCATATATGGGGAAAAAGGTAACCATGTAAATGATGGCTGTGAGGATACTTTTGCCAAGTGCATACAGTAATGCAGAAAAGTGAAATGCAGCAATGGTGCCTGCTGGGGTGAATAATACAGACAGGGCTCCTTGGCTGTTGGTTTCACTAAGCCACTGTTTACTTTTCATTTTTTATACTTTTCAATGCTTCTGCTGTAGCAAAACATCAAAGTGCCATGACTAATCATGAAAAATGAAATGTATGTCATCTAGGGGATGCCATTGGAACACTGTCTGATGTTTGGAGCTAACTTTGTCTGCTCCTAGTATTCACTTATCCTTTACTACTAGCTGCTGGGAGAGAATGGGAGAATAGTCCCTGCTATTGTGCTGCTGCTCAGTGATAGCTTTTGAGCTTAATCGTAACAAAAAAATATATCTCAGACAATCAGACCATTATAAAAGTCTTGAAGCTCATTAGAGGCACAGATGTGTTAGTATATGCAGAGAAAATCTCCAACTGCTTAATCTTTATTTTAGGTTGGTGGGCTTGGGTGGTTTTTTGGGGGTTTTTTAGTTTTTTTTTATACTCTTTTTTTTCATATTCATATATTCATATATGAATATTTTTAATATATTTTTTTCATATTCTTCCTTGTGTCTCTCTCAGGGGAGAATAAACAGTTACCTTTGAAATTTGGGTCAGAAAACAGTCTTTAACAGATGCCACAGTGCAAAGCAGGCAGCAAAGGTTTCTGTGTAAATTTGTGCAAAGAAGGGTGTTTTATCATGGTGATAAAGACCTCTGCAGTAATCTTTTCTCTGTTATGAATGCTCTACAGAGATGTTGCCTTTGTGTTTGTCTACATAGAAAGGTAACTGTCATGTGAAGACCAAAATAGTTTCTGCCATTGTCTTCCACTTGTTGGTCTACAGTTAGCTTTGTCCAGCTGGGAGAAAAGATTACACTGTCTTCTCATCTGTAAATGTTAGTAATGTCACCTGGTAAGTTTACATGTATGATTTTTCCACTTTTCTAGAAGAAAATGCCTCCATTCAAATTAGAGAAGCCCAGTGAGTGATTTACCCACTTCCAGGCTAAGGTGTGCTTGTGAGTTTGAATATATGAACTCCACTGGAACTTGGCTTTATTCCCAGGGCTTCCCATTTAACATCATATGATACATGTTGTGAAGGTATAATACCCTGTAAGTCAGAGACTTAATGATGTTAGATTAAAGGGGAAAACGGAGAAAAGATCCATCTTAGAAATTAAGAGAAGCTGTAGCTGCCTTCCACATGGAAAGAAAATGGTGGAATAAATCATTCTTGCATTCCTGGAACAGACAGGACTATTCTGCATTAATAAAAAGTGAACACAAAAAGTGTAATAATGGTATCGTGCAGTGTGTAGTATTTGGTGCCGTTTTTCACTGAAAGGACAAATAACTGGGTAGATGTCATATGGGCTTGCAACCATCCTTCAACCTTTTTCTTCTTTTGGTACTTCTCTTAGTTGCCTAATCATGAATACACACAATTCTAATGACAGTATTTACTAGAACACAAGAGATTGGTGCTGTGCTTTCTCTGCTCAGTACCCACACAAAGGATGTGTAGCAAAGAATGTGTGCCTTTTTGGTGCAGAGAAGTAGGAATCATTGTGGTACAACTAGCATTAATGGGTTCTCGTTTAGGTGGTATAATAAGAAAACATGGAAAGTACGTGTCTGCTTCACCCAGCCATCTCTCTATCTCTATCTATTCTGTACTGTATAAAGAAACACACTGTTCACACTTGCTGTTACTGTAAATATTTTAATGTATAATATTTAGTTGAAATTGTTTGAATATATTTTTTTATGAATTAATTTAACATCAAAAAAAGTCACTGTTTAAATACTGAGGTATGTTAGTATTTTGAGTAATGAATTATGTTAAGCCAGTAAACATCTGCTAATTCAGTAGAAAATTCTTGACTATCAAAATAACAGCAAACAAAGAAACAAAATATGTGGTAATCAAAGCAAACCCTACAGATACCCTACTGTATTATGCAGTGGAATTAACAAGTATGTGAACTTTATATGCCAGTGTTTTGTAGTTCATAGTGGAAATATTTGTCACATGAGCAAATTCAACCTAAGGATGAGAGAATCTGGCACATTTTTGCACTGGAATAGCATGTGTGCCTAGCATATATCTGTAAATTCTTGCTGTGTCTGTATTTTGGCTAGTAAGAGAAATTGGTGCAAAGAATGAGTTGAAGAAATCATGAGTAAAAACAAAAATCCAACCCAGAGCATTTGTAATTAGCATGGCTGTAGGACGTGATGGGCTTTGAGGACTGCAGAAGGAAACAACCTCAAACAGAGAAGCTATTAGGCTATGGTCTTCATACTCAGAGAAGAGGAACTTCTGCATCCTTATTTGCCATACTTATTTGCCACACAGTTAAGAGGCTGCTGCATGATTGCATGGGTTTGTGGCTTGATACGTGACCCTTTAGAGACCCTTCAGTGATTGTCACATGATGATAAGTAAAGCCTTCAGAAACTCTTAAGTTAGACTATACATTAACAATACATTAATTGGTACAGACTTTGCAGCCCTCTGCTGTTTCTGTCCTACTTACTTGTTATGTTGCTGTGACTTAAAAGAGCCTTGCTTCTCTCTCTGAAGTACATTTGCAGCCCTGTTATTCTGCTCACGTTACGCACACCTTTCCATTACATAGGGTTGGGTTGGCCATCAGAATCTCAGTTCAGGAAGGTTGCCCATTTAAAAATGGTTCTGTTGGTTTAATTAAACAGTTTTATGATTTGGTAAGCGACAGGTAAGTGTAACTAAAAAATAATATCTTGTTACTGTGGCTTTCAATTTTCCAAGATTGATTTGAATAAGCATGCTTATCACATGCAATTGAGTTGTACAAAACTCTCTGCATTTTAATAGATGGACTGATTGCAAAACTATGTTAGTAATTTTGTGAGAGTTTGTATAGCTTCTGGTTTGTGAAATACAATGTTTAGAGTATCCAGTACTTAACAAAATTTCTGCTGTTTTTCAGTGTTAATAAAAGTTGCCAAGGAATGAAACTGCAACATATATTAAAATTATATTTATCTTGCATTGAAGGAGATTCCAAAACTAGCCTTTATCTCTTTGATCAAAGCTCTTTTGGGCAGCAGCATATTTTTAAACTTTGTGGCTCTCAGTGTAAATTTTTGAATGGTTCTGCTGTTACATAGTTTTATTCAGCTTAAAATTATTTTTTAGTGATAGAAAATCAGAGTGAACTAGGTGGAAAAGTTATCCCTTTTTAACAAAACAGTTATTTGAAACTAAATGAGGGGTCTGGTATTCCCATACATGGGCACAATTACCATTCTAAGTCTTGGGTTTCCCTGGTGCAGACCACAGGGTTTTTCTGCTGGTTTATAATCACATGCAGATATGACAGCATATCTAAACTTGTCATTTTTCAGACCTTGCCAGTGGCTCTTAATCCATCTGGCCCCTTGTGTGTCCTTGGTCAGCTTCCTGCTTTGCCTGGAGCAGCTGCTGAGTAAATTCACTTGCCGGTGGCCAGCTTCTTTTGCAGCTTTGGATTTGTCAGGGAGCAGCATTGAAAGGAAGGGAAAATGCAAAATTTTTGCTCTGTAATGCTGCTAGTGAAAAAGGAATGACTTTCCTGAAGACATCTTCCCTGTTGCTTGATCAACATGTCCAGAGTTGTTTCCTTCCTTGCCTCCCCATTTGTGCTGGCTCTAACTGGGTGTGCATCAATAGATTCAAACCCTGTGACAAACAGCACTTTGACCACCAGCCATTTATCCCTGTTACATCAGTATGCCCAAAGATGACCGTCTGCTGGAAAATTAAATAATGTGAAGAAATGCATCTTTTTCTGCATTTTTCTGCAGTGGATTAGGCATGTGAAGATACCAAATGGGTGCTGGGACCTGATTATACTCAGGTCTCCTTTTGTTCACACTGCATTTTACAGAGTACTATGCTCATCTGTTCTATGTTTTAAGCAGTGCATCGTATCTTAACAATATAAAGGTACGTAAATGAGAGTTTATGCTCTGGGCCTAAGTTCTCAGTTAGTTTTAGTCATGCATTTCATGTCTGTTATACCCATTTCCTATGGTAGTATGGACATGATTCAGAAAAGCATATAAGCATGTGCTTAATTAAGTGCTTTCCTGAATAGGTATGCTTTTCTGAATTGGAGCCCATGAGTAACTGGCATGTGGGCTGTAATCTCCCACCTGGGACATCCTGGGGGTGGATATTAGGAGACAAACCAGGTTTTTTCTGCTTTTCCTGCTTTCTGGAAGTCTCCTCCTGCTCTAGATGATTTCAGTTTTTGATAAAGTGTATTCATGTGTGAACTGAATCAGGCTTTATATTTATGGCATTCATCATTTAAATCCCTTTGTTTTGAATAAATACAGGTTGTAATTGATAGAAACTATATTTGCATTTCATGTTAGAAAGCTAGAAGCCATGGATACTCCTAAAAGAAATTAAAGAAAGCTTTCTTCTCAATCTGGAAGTCACTTTCATAGCCTTGGTTTTGGTATTTAGTATGGCTTAGGGTTTTTTTTACAACAAAATTAATTTAGTTATTTCGAAGATCATGTGATCAACTGCCCAAAGTGTGTTCTTTGGCACAGGTCCAGATGCTTGTTCTCTTTTGGAAGTGTTACAGCTGCAATAAATTTGATTTCACCCTTGATAATTTCTATAATGTGTAGTAATAATGTATTGCTGATTTAGTTGTTGCCTTTCTACTAAGAAAAGAAAAGATCACAAATCACAAAATTGCAAATGTTATTATATTTACCACACTCAAGTAGTTGTATATAGATGAAATTCAAATATGCTTCAAGATTTGTTTGGTGTCTAGTTTTGGGAGGTTATTCAAATAACATAAACTCTGCAGTTTGCATGTTACTTGTCACTTCTGAGAATTCTGGTAGGTTCCACTGTTTCCTTTGAGGTCTCTGTTGAGTATTTAATAGAAAAAATACAAAATAATCATGAAGATTTGCCTCTATATTCATGAAACACAAAGTATTATTTATACTTGGCAATGTAATAGAATATGACAAAGTACATATATCAAAAAGGATCGTTAGATGAGTGGGGAAAAAAAAAGTTGGCTTTTTATTTTGGTAAGTTTTTTTTTGTTTGTTTGTTTGTTTTGGTTTTTTTTTTTTTTNTTTTTTTTTTTTTTTGGTAAAGCTGTTCTGTGATCTTGGTGAGGTTATGCTCATTTCATAGTTGTAACATTTCTTCCAAACTGCTGTTCTGTTGCATAGTTAACAACCTATTGCATTGTTCACACAGACACATCTCAACACTGTAAGCTTATTTTTTTCTTTTTCCTGGAAAAAATGTTTAATACTTTATAAACTTTGCTAAAGGGACTGTCTTAGGAGGGAAACATAGCCAGGGAGCAGAGGGGAAGACTACAGAAAGGGGAGTGACCAAACCACCCCTCCCAGGTCCCAGTGTTGTCTGTGATAGTGTGGGACTTCCTCCATGAAGACTGCTAGTACTTGCTGGTTGAACATTACCACCTCTGTGTTTAGTCCCATTGAAGAAAAGTTTGGCAGGTAAGATGGATTATGTGATTCCCCTAGATAGCAGTTGTTAATGTATGGGTTTGGACACTGCTGTGCAGCCCTGTGGAACATAGGTTCTTCAAAGGCTTGACACAGTCACTTGGTCTTCCTGCCCATGCCCATGTGCCATCCCTGTGTGGTCATTTGTGGCCCTTTTTTTGGCAAATTTAAACCTGTCCTCTGCTAGAGACCCCTGTTTGTAGTTCATGTACCTGGTAGCAAAGAAAGGGCTTTAGACTCCTCCCTTTTCATGGTATTTCTGCCTGCTACTTGTTTTACAGCTTTTTAGGAGGAGGTATCTGTAGACAAGAGACAGTTTCTTTGTACAACCTTTAGGGCATGTAGTGCTGTGATCACACTGGAGCAGTAGCCCCATTTTTGTAACCCTTGAGGTGCAAGAGCTGCTGAATATGAAGAGGATCATGAGACATTGTAAGTCAACATAACCAGGAAAGATAATGATTTCCTGTCAGGAAGAAATTTATTACAAGATGACACCTCTGCATCTTCTGTTTCACCTATTTTTTTTATTTCCCTTTTCTGTAAGTAGAAAAATAAGGCAAATAGCATGAAACAACCTTTCAAGGGCATCTTTCCTCAGCTGCCCATTCAACCTGACAGGTTTTGCGAAACCAGAACTTTCCTTTGCTTCATTAGCTGCAAAGGAAGGTCCTTCTTTCCTTTGTTGTTCAGAGCACACTTTAAATAATTTAATAAGCACAAGTGATTAAGGCATTAAGAATTAAAGTAGATTCAGAATGAGACTGTGGTAACGGAGAAGCATTGCCTGAGTTCCCAGCTGAGCAGAAAATGGGAAAAAGCTTTACCTATTCACCTAACTCATGTGAGAGGCAAGGGATTAATAGAAAGAACCACATTTTTAGAAAAAATAATTCAGAACAATTCTTCTTGAATTAAATTTTCATGTTCACTTCTCTGTGAGTTCTTCCTTAGAAAGCAGAATGCATTTTTGGCAGCCTGTATTTTACTTGAAAATTCTAAAATAAAAATATCAGTCCTTTTTCAAGATTTGGGTCATCAATGTCACCCTAACATTCTTCCATTAATTCAGTTTTCTGAGTCTTCACAGACTATAGCTAAATAAGTAGTAGAAAGACTGTTAATGAAAATGCTGGTTTTATTACTCGATGGATGCGAGAAAAATTACTCCGAGAGGAAAATATTTGCATCAAACTGTAAATAAATTATTGTTTCACTTTGTATCCAGTGGATGCAGAGCTATGTTCTGTCTGTAACACTGAATGTCAAAACAAATATCTACTAATTTCTTGGTCTGTTGCTGAATTGAGGTAATACGAACAATTCTATGAAGATATAATTTGTGCTAAAATAATTTCACTTCATTGCTAAATGTCAGGAAAGTCATTCAAAGAAAAATTGTTAAGAAGGCAATCTGTTTTTAGTTGTGGTGCCATCATTATATATAGTGTAAATTAAAATTATTCCCAGGGAGACAAAATCAAAAGGAATCATAATCAATATCCATGGGAGACAGAAAGCTCCCAAGAGGTGAAATAAGCTTTTCTTTTTTAAAAAGAGCTTTGAGAGCCTGAGCAGAATTACAGAAATAAGTGCATTCCCTTCCTTTTCCAGTCTTTTTGCTCTTCCTCTTCCACCTCTGTTCTTTCTAATTCATGACTCTGGCAGTATATTGGTGGAAAAGAGTTATATATCTCATTTCTGTGAGAGCATTGTTTCTTGTCACTGGTGAGTGTCGTTGTAGGACACAAAAGAAAGATGAGAGACTCCAAATATTTCAGAAGGTAAAGAGCATAGAAAAAAAGCTTTATTGTCTAATTCTTGCTACCTTTTATAAGGTGTTCCAATACAGACTTAACATGATTGGTGAATAGGAATGACACCTCTTTAATCACATTGGTTAAACTAGAAAAACAGCAAAACACCACCTGGAGAAATACTGTTTTGAGAAAGGATAGTTGTTTGCCAAGATTGTTTTGAGAAGAAGCTTTCTTGAGAAATCTTCCCGTGGGAAAAAGTTAGCAGCTGCTAGCTGGCTAAAATCTCTCAGACCCAGAAATATCAGGCCCACAGATAAGTATTGCTTTCTTGCCTCAAAGGGCCAGTGGAAGGTCCTGTGGCAGGGAGGTTGGAACTAGGTGTTCTCTAAGGTCCCTTCCAACCCAAACCATTCTGTAATTCCATGATTCTAAGGGAATAAGGGCAGGGAAAGCCTAACAAACAAATCTTTTCAAGTAAAGCCACCCTGAAGTACCAAGCATCAGCTGCTATTGTCCTTGTCTGTCTGGTCCAAGAAATCACCCAGGCATGTTGTCTAAAATGTGGCATCTCTCTTCCTTTGAATTTTTCTATTATCAGTATAAAATGGTTTCTGTGCAAGAGACAGCAATAATTGCAATTAGTTGTTTGAGGGCAGGATGGCTGTGAGCTCTGTAGTTCTTTTTTGCACGCTTTCTGCTTATGTTCAGTTGCAGTAATTCCTTGCTGGAGAAATGGCTTTTCCATCAGAAAAATACACGTAGAGATAGAATCAAGAGTGAACGAGGTATGTAAGGGAGAAAACAAATTCAGTTCTGTTCCACCTTAGTTTAATGACCAGAATGTAATTTCTGATACACCATTATACTAGTGATGTCCACCCATTTTGATCTACAGTAGTATGGAATTGACTGAATTAGTAGTCACTGCTCTCTTAAGCCACCAGTACAGAGTTCTAGAGATGGTGGGCAAAACACACCATTGATTCATGCAGACTCAAATAAATGGGATTAATGCACTTTCCCCTAAATGTCCAGCAGTTAGGTAGGTGTTTTAAGTATCATTGTCTTTAAAACTCCACGATAATACCTCAAAATGTTTTCTTAGTTTAGTGTAAGGTTACCACAGAGGGAACTCTATAATTCTTCAAGAAAATAAGATGACGTAGCTCTTAGCACGCAACTATACACCACATTTTCATTTCTTTTCACTGCTGTGCCAGAGGAAAACCAGAAGGTGTGTATTCTGATGAGTACAAAAGCACTTTGCCAAAGCTTCTTTAAGAAAGAGAAGAAAGAATATAATTTTGTTTGCTCGCTACTACATTATCTTAAAAGCACAATAGGAAATCACTTCTCTGTGCATTACCTTAATTTTCAACTGCTCTGTAATAGATTTTTTTTTGTCTGGCTTTGCTGTTAATCCAGAATGTCAGTTTTGTTTTGCCTTTATTTTTCTCCTTTGCAATGACACTTTTTTAGAGAAGTTGCCTCTGCAAGAACTGGGCATGCCTGCACCATGCAGTGGTACAAAACATGAGTACACAGCAGCGTCTGGGGTAGTTAAGAGACTGAAAGCAACATGCTGAGCCCTGCCTGGTAAGATGTGTGGAAAGGTAGATAGAGTGTGAAACTGGAGACATGAGGAAGCAGCTTTAACTGCTTTAACAACTTTAATTGTGGTGAAAATCCCAGAAATAGAATGTTATGTTTTTTCTATAAAACTACTAATAACTGCTAATAAAATTTTCAATAAAAATATTGAAACCAGAAGAACAATTAAATGGGATTTTTTTCCCTCTCATTTTTTTCAGAGGAATAAAGCCTCTGGAACAGAGGAAAAAATGGAATTTCAGAAAATAAGAACTGAAAATATCTGCCTTCCCTATTTTTTTTGTGGGTATTTTTAGCAGAGAAATTGTAATTTTGATAAAGAGATAAATGTTATAATGCTTAAATTTTGACAATAATGATAATTTTTGACAATGAGCTATTAAATGAAAGTGTAAGTGAAACCATGGCTTCAGAATAACTAAAACACAGCTATAGGAAAAGAAGATGCTACAAAACACAGCAGAACCATGAAACTGACAAAATTAAACAGTGATTTTCTGTATTTCCCATTTTAGGTAGTAGTTTGTTGCTGACAATCTAGTCAAAAGATGAAAAAGATGTTCAGAGACTGATGTATTAATTTTGCAAATAGTAAGAGAGGATTAGAACAGATTGGTAGAACATAGGTGTTTGTTTCTGTAATCTTTGAATAAACATTTTGTATGAATGCTTTAAAAATTCATACAGATATTTATCGATTTAGAACATTATATATATGTATAAAAGCAGTTTGCAAAGTTGCACAGTAGTACTGTAATTTCTCTTTTACCTTCTTTTAATAATGAAGAACAGTTGTATGTTTTCTACAATTTTGATAACGAACAAAGCAGAATCTATGATATTTACAAGAATACTAAAGAGACACCATTCCCTGATGCTTCATGGAGATAAACCAAGAAAGTTTTATCAGTTTTTCAATTTAAGACATTTCTGGATTTGTGCAGAATAAGAGATACAACATCAAAAAGAATAGCACCTATTAACCGAGGGTTTTGAGCAGTGCACTTTTTGATGTTGGCACATACTACTTCATTCACTCACTACCTGTCTCGCTTTTGCATAAAAGCCATTAGAAATCTGCAAAGGAGTTCAAGGAAGATAGTGAGAGACCTTGAGGGGAAGCTGTACGAGGAGTGGCTGAGGTCTAGCCTCAGTGGTTTAGCCTGAGGAGACTGAGAGGAGACCTCACTGCAGTTGCAGCTTCCTCATGAGGGGAAGAGGAAGGGCAGGCACTGATCTCTTCTCCGTGGTGACCAATGACAGGGCCCGAGGGAATGGCCTGAAGTTGTGTCAGGAGAGATTTATGTTGGATATTAGCAAGTGCTCCTTCAGCCAGGGGCTGGTTGGGCACTGAAACAGACTCCCCAGGGAAGTGATCATAGCATCAAGCTTGACAGAGCTCGAGAAGCATTTGGACAATACTCTCAGGCACAGGGTGTCACACCTGATGTGGCTGTGTGCATGGCCAGGGGTTAAACTCCATGATCCTTGGTGTTGTCTTCCAACTCAGGATATTTTATGATTCTATGACTTCATGGGGCATAGGGCATTAGGGGCCTTGGGGAATATATCTGCACAAGTGTCCGTGAAGTTTTTTCATTCCTCTGGGACATGAGAATTGAACACCCTTCATGATAAATTTCTTGCCACATATCAGTCAGACAGAGAACTTAAATATGCTTATATCTATTGCAAACTGTCTTTTTTTAAATTATTTTCTATTGGAAAGGTATATTAGGACTCAAGATTCTACTTAATTCTAAATATCTAAAATAGATATATTCTAGATTTAACTCTTGGTTTTGGTTTTGGTAACAGCCAGCAGGCTGTTCAGTAAGATTGTCTGGTGATCAAAAGAGCTACCAGAACTATCACCTGTGAGTGATTACTACCTTTCTTATTCCCTAAAAGATAACAGGAGCAGAGGTGTTCTGTCCACTGAGGGCTATGTTAACAGCAGTCTTGTGGTAGAGTTCAGAGGGTATGAATGGGTGAGAGACACCCAAAGAAGTACAGCTTTTGCATTCAAAGTATTTTGGGTGGCTTTCTATCAGTACCAAAATGTTTAATTCTGAGGGATAACTTGCACCTTTATTTGGAGCACTCTGATGTGAACAGAGTACTGCTTCAAGTGGGGACTTTGTGCCTTCTCTGTGCCTTGTTCTCTGTCTCTGATACATTCAAAGATTGTTTGGTGATCATGAACTTAAGCATATGTGGTGCTTTTCATATACTAACTTGTGTTTTGGTAGAGTAGTAATATGTAGCAGATCAAGAGCAGGCTGCTGATCATGCCTTAGGAAAATGCAGTTGCCTAAAAGCAGCACTGCTAGCCCACATACACATATTGGAGTGGTGCACCTAATTCAGCTTCATACTTTTTCATTTTTCCTTAGAATAAGAGTTTTTTACAAAGTTCTGTAAGCTTTTCTGGAATGTAAATTGTCGCTGTGAGATATAGGACGCTAGAGAAATATTAAAGAAAACACTTTTCCACTGTTTTTAACCTGCGTGTCATAGAATTTGGTGTCACTACTTGCTCTTTGTTTTGTTTGCTCTGTGGTTTATGAAACACCTTCTTTATCAGGCCTGTTCTGATTGGACTGATTCACTAGCAGGTGCTATTCCATTGGATTATTTTTTCTTTTTTCGGTTACTTGCTAGGAGAAAAACTGCACAGCATTATGAAAAGGGTAGTGGGAAGTATGGTACAGCCAGGTTCATATTCCTCTGCTACCAGTGACAATTCTTTTCACTTATCTGTTTGCTGCAGTTCTTGAGACACTGAGTTTGGAAATTTAGAGTAATTTTCTATTAAACTATCTGAAATAGATTTTTTGCAGCTGTCTCAGCTGCTTTGTGCTACAAGGAAGAAGTGGCTTACAGTACTGATACGTAGGATCCTCATAAGTACTAAGGTTAGAGTTCCTTTTAAACTTGAAGCTGACCTTCTTATACTCTCTCATGCCACACAGAGACAACCATTTTTTATACTTGGAAGTGCCCATCTCGCCTCATGTGAATAATATTTCATTTTGTGTGCTTTGCTTATGAAAATTGCTATAAATCTGTTAAATAATGTAGTTTTCAAGTTGGGAGTAAACCCTTATAAATCTGTGTCATCAGCAGCATCTTTTAAAAGATGGCACAAATGGTGACATCTGGGAGCCAATTCATCATTTAATTAAATTATCCTGTAATGAAATCTGCCTTAATGAGATTAATTTTAATTATTAATCAGGAGCTGACATGGACACAAGGCACCATAAATAATAAATGGGAGCTGCGTCTGGTCTGTTTCTAAGAAAAGACCTACTTTAGAAGAGCAGTGCTTTTCATGAAGCTGTGTTATGGGGGTTTTTGTGCTATCATGATGGTTTTTATGTTGAGTTTCCGTTTCAAATTTTAAGGCAGAATATTAGTCCTCTTTTTGTTGAGCAACTGTTCTTGTAATTTTTCATTTGATTCAATCCTTTTATAACCAGTCACCTTCATTCTTCAAGAAATAAATTCTCATTTCTGTACTTTATCATCATTAGTATACTTCAGAGGTAAGGGGTGTAGGTATAGTTTATTGAGGCTCTGCCCAGAATGTGTGAGACTTTGGGCTGGTCCGTGCTGTCACACTTATGTTGATAGGCATTCATGTGCTCACACCGGTGCAACTTCTCCCACCGTCTGCTGTAATGTCCATCTCCTTGGGGACTACATTAGTGTTTGTATTATGAATGCTGTTTACAGGGACTTTTGTGCTTGGCCATAACAGAAGTTTATAAAGGAAGTATGGATGGCCTAGGAAAATGGTACTAGCCAGAATGGGTACTAGCCACAAATGCTCCACAAGTTTTACATGAGGAATTAACCTTTTTGCCTTTATTAACAAGCAAAACACCACTGTGCACTCACTTGCCAGTTGCAAACTGGTTCCACAACTCCAGAGCTGATTATTTGCTGTTCATAGAGTGTTTTTTTCCTTTGAGCTCCTGGACTGGCTCACCTGCCATCTGTGTTTGTTTTGAAGGAGCTGCCATTTGTTTTAGTTCGAGCATTTCGTGAATATTTGGTTTCCCTTTATTGTCTCTTGTTGAAAAATCGTTTTGCTTCAGAAAGAATCAAAAGACCAAAGTCAGAACAAGAGTTGTCGATGCTGAGGAGTGTCAGTAACAACCTGCCACACAGAGCAGCTCCTGACTGCAATTTTTGTATGCTGCCATTAACTTGGTGGCACAACCCATGTTTGGGCCTCATTGGATGAGAGAATGAGCAAATACAGAATCCTGGAATGTTCTCGGTTGGAAGGGACCTGCAAGGATCATCAGGTTCTAGGCTGAGGTAATGATCATATTCTGCAGTGGTACACAGCACTTGTCCGCCAAGAATTTCCCAGCTTTGTCAGCAGTGGTGACTGGAGAAGGTGGTGAATTCTAGTACCACCTTTATGTAACCTTCCCTTCCTAGAAAACTGCACAGTCACATGATAATGATGTGGCTTCTTAGAAAGGATAAAGGGATTTGTAATCAAGTTCTTTACACTGCTAGGTATGTGATAGAAGGTGGCTTTGTTTCTTCATCTCTCCCAAACTCTCCAAACATAAGTATACCATTAGAGCAGCTGGACCTTATGACGACTTACCACTTGCATCAAGCAGTAGAAAGAGCAGAAATAGATAGAAGTAATAGACTGAAATTACTTCCCCTCAATTTAGGTCTGTTGAAAATTATTTGTAACAGGAATCATATGCATTCCAGAGATTTTCTTGTCTGCATCCCATAGTATTCTCAAGTGCCAAGGATTTTGGAAAGGACAGTTCACTCTTTTGTCAACTTTCCATAGATTCTAAGGGGACATGATTGTTTGCATAATACAGTTACATTTGGACTGTTTTTCTGTTGAGTCCATGCTACATGATAGGAGTAATTAAAAGTATTATACAAGATAATTATATTATGCTTTAAGTAAGTAGAATATGCAATACAATTCAGTAAAATTTTGTAACATGCAAATTAAAGACAAAAATATATCTCAGCCTAAAAGAATTCTTTGTCTCATTTAAGAGTAAATCCTAAAAGTTCTGACAAAAAACCATTAAAGCCAAACTCCTGATGAAATTCTTCTATTTTTTGCTACAAGAAGATTGTTGTGGGTTTTTTAAATTTATTAAAATCTTAAAAAATTCTCAGTATATGTGACATATAGCATATACTTTGGTATGCATAATTCAAAATGAACTTTTCAACTAGTAAGAATTTTAGGTCTCCTCTCATCCCCCAATTCCTCTTTTATGGAATTGTACAGAAGAGAGTTAAAGTGTTTGCATGCCTCACTTGCTTCAGAATCTTCTCAGGAGAAGGTGATCTGACTGATCAGTTTTTCATGCAGTTTCAAAAGGCATACAGAAGTGTTTTGCATGGAAGTGTTTCCTGAGGACATTTCAAAGGCTTGGGAGGAGAGGGTAGGTTCTCAAGTGGATAAAGTTTTAATTTTAAAGATTAGGAAACAAGTGAAATGATCAAAATAGATTGGTTGACATAATTGAGAGAATTACTCTTTAAGTGTCATTTTAAAAAGTTAACTTTTGAAGACAAGAGGGTTGAATAATATTTGGGGCGAACATCACTATGTGATTTCCTTGTTCTTACACATTTTCGGCATCTGCCAAAGGTAGGGTGTTCAGCCCAATGCTTTTTTTTTTTTTTTTTTTTTTTTTTTTTTTTTTTTTTTTTTTTTTTTTAACATGCTACTTAGGTTCTTAAACAGAGAGTTGACTGCAGAAAAATTTACATTAATTTGGATAGTGTCTGAGAAGCTTGTGGAGCATAATCCCATAGCACAGTCTCCCAAGCAGACTGCAGGGAGATCGCAGGTTCTGGGAATGCAGTGTGACTCACTCTGCTAGCACAGTGTCTGTCCATTTGGGATCTGCGTGTGCCTTCAAACAGAATACCTTGTGCCTCATTAGAGGGGCTCATTTTGCTTGGTTCTGAGCCACTGAGCTCAGTGGCCAGTTGGCCCTTGTGTCACTGTGTTCTGTTGAAATGCAGGATGTACCACTGTGTGTCAGCAGACAGGTTTATTATTCTGCATCTGGTGGATTCCTGCATACATGTGCGCATTGCAGTCAAACTTTAAGTTGGCTTTGTTTTCCAGAAGCTGATCCAAAGCTCACTGATGCTTAGAGGAGTCTTCCAAGTAACTGCTGTAGGGTTTGGAACAACTTGAGTATTATAATATAGGGCTGGGAACATTCAGAGAAAAGTCACAGTTTCACACATGCACACACACACAGACTTAGATTTGTTTAAAGGATTCATTATCCCGAGGCTATGGAGACTATTTTGTTCAACAAACTTCACATAAAAATAATACTGTCCAGTCAGAAGAGAGAAAACTGACTTCTGGCATGGTGGTTTGGCAGTATCTGGTTTGGAGGGTGGGTGTACACCCACACCCAGTGTGTCTGTGTTTGCAAAGTTGTCTGCTGATCCAATTCATTTGCAGCGTCCAGGGAGAACTACTATTGCAAGATGTCAGTGATCTGTGGATTTATTTTAAAGGTTGTAGTTTTCTATCCAGCTTCTCCCAGATGCATTCAATAGATGACAGATTTGAGAGTAATACTGGCTAGTCTTTATATATTTAACACTCTATCCTATTCTTTCATCAGGCACATACTGAGATCTGGACAAATGTTTAATATCATTGTTAAGTTGCAAAATTAAACCTTGGCCTGTGGGACACCTTTTACTTGGAAGAGTGCAGATCTGTAGAACCTTCTGGTGTTCTTGGGCAGGACAGCCATGATGCTGTGCAGTCCCCTAAAATTGCCTTGGCTCAAAGTCAAAACAATCCCCATGCTGTTAACTTAGCCTTCCCTTAACTGATGAGAAGTGCCTGCACCCCACAGGATGTGGACCTAAACTCTCTGCATTTGGACTTGTACCCGTTTATCTTTTTTTCCATGTTCTGGAGCCCCTGTTGGCTCCTACTGAGTATAAAATATGCCATTTGAAACCATGTTTTCATTAGGCTTATCACCCTTGCATACTGATCTGCTTTTGATCTCATGGGGTCTGTGTCTGTTCCATAATTGGTTTGTCCACATTTCCTAATGTATAAATGGATAAGGAGATTTTAGGTGAGATATCTAACTTGCCAAGAAATTGGAATTTGTAAGTTCAGCCAATCTAGATTTCCACCCAGTTTCTGCTGTATACATGTGAATGTAAATTGGTTTCAGTCACTTTAATTTACATACCAAAGAGCCAGAAGAAGGTGTAAGTTACTATAGGAATGGATAGCTAACTTATTAATGTGTGCTCCTTTTAGTTGCATTACCTGCTCATCCTCTCTCCTCACCCTACACTGTTTCAGTAACATTTTTATAAGCTGAAACCTATTTAGTAACTTGAATTCAGAAATGATACATAAAAAGATGTAATCTACAATCTGTGCTTGATTATGGATATACATTTGCCTATTTGATGATTGTAGAGTCACTAATACCAGTCTTAAGGCCTGTTCTGCCATCCCAAGAGTGAAGACAGGATCTGGCCTATGACATCCATGGTAGATCTGCTCTTGACTTCAGTGGTGGAATATCAGATGTTAAAAAATTTAGTCTTCTTGTTCTTGTATAAGACTTTGTAGAACCAACTCAAGTCATTCAGCTTCCCAGGGTTGCCTGGTTTCAGTCAAAGTGTTTTAAGCAGCAATTCATACTGCAGTTTGAAGCCCCAATCAGAAAAAAATACCAAGACTTTATCTTGCTTTTTATGAGTGTTTTAAAATTGAATTTTTCTTCTCTTTGACAGTATATTCATGAAATGTATACCTGTCTCACATGACTCCTGAAAAAGAAGTAATTTTGTAGTCTTACTCTGCCTCTGATTCTCAGTTTAAATATTGTTAAATACCAAGGATACTACATTCATTATCTTTTAGAAATCTAAATTTGAACTAATTATTTGGATCAGCCTGCAGTTTGGATGCAAATCAGGGTTCCAGACAGATGTAGAAAAACAATATTTAATTTCTTTTATTAAAATAAGCTAATCGTAAATAGTTTGAACGTATAACAAAAAATATTTTCATGAACGTCCAAAGGATTTATTAGACAAGAGAATTATTAATGGCAGATACTAAGTGAACTAATCATTATATTTAGACAGATTTTGAAAGCCATCTGGATACATGAAGGTGTTGAAAGATATACAGGAGGATTTTCATATGTTACAAATTTAATTAATTGCTGACCTCTAAAAAATGAGTTTGAATTTACAATTAGTTTTTTTCCTGCTTAGATGCCTTTGAAGATCCATATATCAAAAACCTTCAAAATATTAGTTTGACTAGTGAAGCTCAGCTTCTAATTTTTTGTCCATTATATGGATTGGAAAAGGAAAAAAATTCCCTACTTTTGCATATCTTAATTGAATTCCTTTACATTAGAGGTAGAAGGAATTTATTTCCGTTGTTTTCCTATCAGTCTTCTTAAGCTGAAATTAAAAGTGTCTAGGAAAACTCATTTCTGTCCAGGTGACAACGAAATATATTTCTGAAAAACAAATAATTGCAAGGTTTTAGCCATTATGATTAAAACAATTACCTATTGTGTATAGTTAGATTTGCAGTTTACTTCTTAGTCTTGAGGTATACTTAGAAATTTTTCTTCCTATTTGTGTGTGAGATTAAAAATGGAAGTTCTGGTTTATATGTTTAATAATGTCTCATTAACACTATTTTTTTTAATGCTGCTCACTCAGTAATTGTTGTAAGTTTTGATGTTTGTATGGAACCATGTAATTACAAATATAATTTAACACACTTGAAAGCAAATACAAAATATTTAAATGGTAGAAAATACCTGTAATTTGAAATGTGACTTCTCTGACAGTTTTTGGATATGGTAGGCACAAGCCTTTAAAAAATGTTTTGATACCTTTCATTATTTGTGCTACCTTTCCAGGTACTCTAATAGCCCTTTGAAGAAACTGGCTATCATTTAGCAAGACAGATGTGCAGAAAGGTAGCCATATCCACCACGCCTTTGGATAGCTTGCATGAGTGACATTGATGCCTCCTTTCCTTCTTGGTCTTATGCTGGTAGACTCTCAGACCAACTTAAAGTTGGAGGAGCACGTGAATCAGCTCATGAACCAGCTCTTCATAACCTTCCAACCCTGCAAAATTTAAACATCAAGACAAAATCTGAAAGATGCTTCTCTGTAATCTGTTGTATATCATAATACACCTACCACCAATGGCAGCGGGTTAGGGACTGGATGCTTGTTAGGGTCCCTTGCAATTCGAGCCATTCTTTGATAATGGTTATCCTGATTTATGCTCAAAATTACTGAATATTAACCGTATTTTATGAAAATATGATTTTCATGTTTGGGCTTTTTAAGTCACTCTTCAGCTCTAAGTCTTTCATGTCAATTCAATTAGTTGTACATTCTTTTATTTAGCCAAGAAGTGACTATGAAAACTCTGTTTTAGTTTAGTGCCCAAATTTCCATACCCCCTAGGTATGTTTAAAAAACCTTCCAGACATTTTTGTAGTAACCATTTTCTGCCTTTTTACTGTTAGCACAGCTCCTGTTTTTATACTCATTCTCATTCTTACTCACTTTGGGTACATTTAGCCATCTGAATTTGCTCTCTGGCCTTCAGAAAATGGCTTCTGTTTAACTTGATTTTGATGGAGAACTCCTCAGCTGATTTATTTATTAAATTCTGAAATCTAAAAATCTGTAATTTTTCATTAGAAAAACAGAAATGGCAATGAAATATTCAATTTTCCATCTTCAACTATTAAGCACCTGTTTTCATCTTTATCTGTGCTGAGGTACATATGATAAATATCTAGAGAAAGCAAGACATAGAGTTTTTCTTCACGCAGTAGGAAGCTGTATGATCTTTTCACATTGTGTCAGAAGGAAGGCATGAGTTAATGTTTTCCAAATGCTCAAGGTTGATTGTTCATTCACACATATGGTCTTTGAAACAGTCTTTCAGCTCTTATTTCTGTTTGATTCCCTACATTCTGTTGAGGTGGTAGCTGTTTCAAGCTACTTGTCCCTCCCCCTCTAGAATTCCTCTTTGAGCTGGTGCTTAGGTTATTCTTAAACTTGGTGCACCTCCAGGTCCTATTTGTGTTCGTCTCTCAATAACCAACTCTGAGCTTGAAAAACTAACATACTAATCTGTGGTTGTCACTCCCTTTTTGTCTATATGGTAAATCTTATTATAGAAACCAGAAATTTAGATTTTGTTTAACTAACTTAAATATCAGCCTCAAGTTTGACAAAGTTTCTTTTTCAGTGAAGAAAAAATGAAATCCATGCCTCGTGTTCAATTCTGTTTGTTCAACATGCTAAGGTTTTGGAAGAATTACAGAATTCAGATATAGGAAATGGAAATTAAAAAAGATATTCAAACCCCCAACCCTCCTTTATGGACTGTGACAGATAGAGTTGACAGATGAGTACAGTAATGTGTATGCAGTGATGACTACAATAGAGACAGTAGGTCAAGTGATGCAATATAAGGAGTATGAAGAGAAACTGAAATATATTTCAACTTAATAAAAAGGAATATTTTTCTACCAACACATAATAAAGATTTGGGATTCACTGCCACTAGAGAACATGGATGTCTCTATGCCTGAAATTATTTCATGAAAAATAAAACATTCACAAATATTAAATAGTTTTTTTTTGGTCAGATAGAAATATTTGTATTTCATAACAAAAAATCCACAAATTCTATAATATATAGGTAACTTTGAACTTCTTGTCCTGGCAGATTGTTCCATAACTTCATCAGACCACAGGCTGACTCTTGGATCTACTTTAAAAATCATCAGTAACATCCACTTTCATAAGCATGTCATTGTATCCTGTATTACCCAAAGATCTAATCTGGTAATCTAATTCGTAGAGAACAAAGGCAGAGATATCACAGTTGGTATCTTCTAAACTGAGCTCTCAGCCAGCTCTGGAGTGCAGCACTCACTGAGCAAACAAAATAAGTCTGTTCCTTTTCTGTTGGCAGTGGTTCTTGCTCCACTCACACAGGAATTCTGGGTGAGCGGACTGCATTTGGGACTGTTTTCCTACCCTGCCCTTCTGTGCAGGCATAGCCAGACATTCATATAATTTTTTTAAATGCACTTGGGAGGTAGTTTCAATTTTCATTTTATCTCTCAGTTGTTTTAATACAGCATTTGTGAATTCACAGCAGAGATACAAAGCAGAACTGCAGTTACACCCAGTAACAGGGTACTGGTTAGGGTTATGCCCTGCTCTGTCCAGATGCGACAATTTTGGGCCAAATCACCATAAACCTTGCATACATGCTTCTCCCAGTCAGCCACTCTGATAGGTGATACCATTTTTCTTGCAGTGACACAGTTCTGCTTTATTTTAGCTACATATTTTTGTTGCCAAGTTGCATATTTTCTGTCTCTGCTGTGCACCTTAAGTTATTTAAAATACTCCCTGGTATTTTCTAACATTCCCTTGAACTCTTGCTAAAACTGAAGATATTTATAGCTGATTCATTTTGAATTAATATATGTGTGCTTGAAATGCTTCAAATCTCTGAAGTAATATTTTCATCCACTATATACTTTTTTTTAGTAATATCTCAGGGTGTTTGTACATCTCTAGAAATAAGTGTGAGCAGTTAAGTCTCCTTTCTAATTGCACATACTACAGTGCTATATCTTTTTGTTGAAAACAAGTATTACAAATCTGGATAGGAGAATAGACTGAAACCCCTTGTAGAAACTACACTTTTTCAATTCAAATTCCATTCTTGTGGTGATTTACACATATGCCTAACTGTACACTAAATTAAACACTTACTAAAGCCAGTGAAACATCTCACATGTGAAGAAATAATCACATGCATATGCTTTTTAATAGATTATGTTGAATACTTGTATTGGCATAGAAACCAATATTTTGAAAAAAGTCATTTGCTTAAATGTGTATCTCCAAACCACTTCCTTGTATCCAAAAAAATGTCAAAATACAGTCATGGCTGTCTGAGAGAGAAGAAAAAGGTTTATTTGTACTCTCCTTGAAGGGCCACTGACCAGAATCACCAGATTACTTTCAAAGTTAAGAGAAGTTGGTTTCAGGTACCACGAGGAAACACCATCAGTGGCTGTTACCTGTATTCCATTTGGGTTTACTACTTGGCTCCCAGTTTGGACAGAAGTTTTGTTTGCATGAAAAATTTACTAGGTTTTTGTCTTCCATTTTGTGTGTTCATTCTTTCATTTCAGTTCACTTCTTTCTCTTCAGATTAAAAAAAAAAAAAAAAAAAAAAAAAAATGAAGCCACTACATTTTATTCTCAGTTTTTAAAAGATATTGTTTGATATGATAAAAAGTCCAGTTGGAAAAGCAGAATTCAAAGAACCCTGCTTAGACCTTAATGAAAATTTTTAGATGTCTGTTTTAAGAATATATAGAATTTATAGGATACAATGAAAATCCCTCATTGTGAGATTTTAGGTTTTTTTTTTCATTTGAAACACTGTGTAAGTAAGGTCTAATGGCAATGACAGAAAACTGATTTCATTAAAACTGCTTAATCCTGTTACAAAATACCATGATTTGTGATATTTTATTCTTCATTTATATGTGCAGATCTAACCAATAGATAAAAGCAACTTATTTTCATTTCTGCACTTGTGTCCAGAAATAGAGATGATGATGTAAAACAAGTAGTTCTTCCAAATGCTTGTGCTGATGCTGAGAGATTCGCTATGATGATGGAGGATGTTTGCTCTCCAGCTCTAGTCACTTGTAAGATGATCCACCTTTGAAGTTGTGGTAAAAACTCTGAAACACTATATTTTTGAGGAGGGTGGTGTTGAAATCTGTATCCTGGTCCAGATTTTGTTCTCACAACAGTGCAGCCCCATTGATTCTAGCAGAATTGCAAGTGCGATGAGAAGAAAACTGGATGCAATGAAATAAAACCTTAAACACAGAATTTTTAAAATTCTTTATACACAAAAATTCTAGGTAAAAATAAAACACAGCAAGGGCCAAATTTTGCTACTCTATCATGGATAGTTTTAGATGGATACATTACTCAAGGAGAGTGTTGTCATAAGGAGACATAATTGCCACTGTATTTCCAATTGCAGATCTATGTGTTTGAAAAATACTGAGGGAGTGTAGAGTGCTTAAGTATTTTTCGAATTTAAAAAGCTTCTAGTGTTTAGTAACACTGAGTTAGTCACTCACTACACTGCAATGATCAGTTTAATGCAATGATATTTTGGCAAAATTATCCACATTCTGCTCCAGATTACTGGGGTGCATTCCACCAAAAAAATGATGAGTGCCTCCAAAGAACAGAATATGACCCTGTGTTTTTCTGTGTTTCCTAGGAATAAAAAATTAACTTAGACTTCAGCATGTAATAGCTTAAAGCAAAGGGAGAATTTAATAAAGTTGCAGAGAGAGAGGAGTAAGCAGTATGCTGCCACTGGAGGAGAAGGGAATAAAAGGCTATAGTTTAGCACAGCAGAAAAAGGAGCAAGCTGCTGAAAGCTTGGATAATTTGGGGATATAGAGATGTCACTTCCTCCCTTTTCCAGGCTGTGAAATTCTTTGTAATTCCCATTGGTAAAGTTGCCAACACAAGCAAAGGCAAAAATGGAAACTTCCGTTCAAGCCCTCCTTTGATGAGTAAAAAGACAGAGGCATTCATGGGAACAAATTTGTCAGCACCATCTTCCCCAAATCAAGAAAGAATATAGAAAATTTGTCAATTTCTTATGGTGAAAGATTGTCAGAATAACACTTTTAAGAAATTATTTTAGTATCAGATGTATATCTAAAAAATGTAAAATACTAGCTTGTTTAAAAGTTACAGTGTCATCTGTAGCTTTGGGAGAAAAATGGCTTGGTCATACCAGAGGATTTTTTTTTTTTTTTTTTAACTAGCTGTTAAACTCTTTATATAAAAAGATTGAGACCTCAATAGTTTTTATGGCTCAGCAGGGCTTTCAGAGTGTGGATTCTTTATTAAAACATTCGTAATGTATTGCATGAAAGCAGTAAAGAATATTGTATCAAAATATTAAATTTATTTTGCTTATTTTTGAGATATCTTTTTTTGTTAATAATGCTAAAGGACATTGGTAGGACAATGTTTTGTAATTGCCTGAGAAAAACTGTTTCCAGTAAAGGCTGAGTAAACTGACTAGTAAGCTGCATATCCCCCTGGAATGTCCATATGTAGGGATGGAGAAACCCAAGAATTTTCACCAAGTAACACACATTTGCTGTTACCTTTTTACTTACGGCTTCCTTTCAAGTTTTGTATACAGCAAAAATCTTTTCTTTATATAAGGTGGCTGACTTCCCTAAATTTATGAAAGATAAGCTTTATTCACTCACAACGAGAACTTTTCTCTGGTTGTGTTTAAGGGAGTTACTATACTGGCAATTTTTTAAAAAAATTATTATTTTTACCAGTTTAGTTTTAGTGCATGCATAAATTTTACCGTGTTGCATTGAAAGTTTATATTTTTTTAGAAAAGGAAAATGGAATTTTTCTTTTATACTTATGTATCAAGGGAAGTGTCCTCAGTAAAAGCTGCTGACTTTATTAATCCTTTAAACTGAAGAAGGCCTAAAAGAGTTTATTTGCTAGGAAAGAGTCATATAGCAGATCTTTTTCAAAGTCAGCCATTCCTTAATTCCCATGTCTCCCAAGTCAGAACCTAAACACCATCTTTTCCATCATGCAAAAAGCACTTCCCCTACCACACTGGATTTTGCTTCAGGCACAAATAAACAGTGTGAGTCCTAGCACTGTGCCCAGAAAGGTCGGGAATCTATTGCTGCTGCTCCAACTTTTCCCTGCCCCAGCACAAAAGTACCACCTTGAAGTGGTTTGCATACCGCAGCATAGGAATCCCTGCTTTGGTTGTCTCCAACCTGATACTGCTCCAGCTTTCTTTTGAGAAGGTCTGTGGTAATTATGAAGGTGCCAGTCAGCTTTCAAAATAAACAGTAGGTTAGAGCAAGGATACAGCCCTTGTTTTATCTGAAAAATCTCTCATGCCATTCCTCAGACCATCATTTTGGACTCTGTTCACTGTAGTTGTCCCGTGTGCGCGGAGGGAGGGGGATGAGGGAGGAGAGCTGGTCCTGGCACAGAAGCAGAACAAAAGCTGAAAGAAGTGCTCGGTACAGGTGGTGAAGAGCATTTTACCCATCTGGAAACTAGAGTCATGCAAATGGACTGCATTTTGTGTGCTCAAACTGGATGTTACCTGGAACGGGAGGCGTGACTGAGAGCAGTCAGATACACAGACACTCTCACTGTCTTCGAACACTTAAGGGTTAAAATTATAGAAAATGGGACCTGATGATAAGGAGTTCAAGTCAAAAACTCTAAATGGTTCAACCTCTTCCTTCCCTTGCAGCTTTTGAGATCCGCTTCAAAAACTGAAACTGCTTCTGAACTTCCACATACAGTCTCTCCTGTACTTACTTAAGTAAACTTTTTATTTTGTCATAAAATAAACTTGGAAGATTACACTAGAGCTGACTAATTTTAGGATTTTAGGGTTGAGATCATATTTGTGCCTAGCACTGACCACTGAACACATTACTCATCTTGATTGTAACCCTAGATAATGTGGTGATAAAAAATGAAATAATTACTAGGGATTTGAATGAATATTCTTGCCTTTTTTTTTTTTTTTTTCACCTTGGATGCATTTTAGAGATAGGGTATCACATACCAACTTTCCCTAAGGAGAAATTATATGAAAAATCTTTTCAGAAAATTTGCACCTTGAACTTGACACACATTTTGTAAAGCTCAGATTTTATCTATTTGTTTATTTCAAATCAGAACTAATATTGCAGATACTTAAAATAGCAGGTGTTAATGATTAGTAAATGAGTAATTTTTAGAAAAAGATTCATTGAAACCAGTGGAAGTAATGGAGAGGGAGACAAAATATTTTGTTGCCAGTTGCAACAATTTTATTGTGTTGGTCATTAATGTTTCAAGTTGAAGGCTTGATATTTCATTTTAAAAGCTGAATTGCAAAACTGCAGAAATAAATCAGAAATTACAGGTGCTGAGAAAACAGAAGACAAAATAGAAAGACCTCTAAACTTTTACTTAAAAAGTGGTGTTTTAAAGCTTTCAGGAACGTTATTTGTAAATACGTACACTTTGTTGCTCTTACAAATTTTTGTTTACTATGTGTAATTCTTATTTATGTTTATAAACCTTTTCAGTTACCACTGAAAATCTGATATGCTCAGTTGTCTATTTTTTCTTTGAACTTAAAATTTAGCTGGCTTCCATCAGTTTTTCAATTATTTTATTGAGATTTAGAATCATAGAATCAGAGATCCTTCTTTCCATCTATTTTCAGTCTCTTTTCTGAGATTTATTCAGTTTTTAGTTTTTGAAAGCAGTTTCAATTGTGAAAAAAGGGCATGTTTTTAAATCCATCTAGTATCCACTTTTGTTATTGTTCTCTGTGTCCAAGAGTCGCTCTGCAAGGCTAAGGTCAGCAAGGAGAGGGAAACTGGTGGGGACTGTGATGGAACCACAAGCTGCTCTTAGACGTCTCAGGCTGGTCAGTGCCCAGGCAGAACATAACACAGCTTTAGTGGTGGCTGGAGACTCTAATAAATACAGCATCATGTATAGATACAAGTATTAGAATGATTGATTTTAGTTTGATCCCTTGATTTTACAGACAAGTCCTGGAGCAGGTCAGAGGCACTCATGAGATGAATTCAAATGGTAATTTTTCTTGCCATAAAGACAGATGAATTGCCAAAAATACAGCTCAGATAGAACAAACAAAGCAAAAGCTACAAGTCAACAAAGCCATCTCGGAGAGATTTAAATCTAATTTAAATTTCTTGAAAAAGCCCGGTAGTTTGCATCTGGGAATTTGCCATTTATATTTGAACTAAAAATACAAACTAACAAGAAAAGGTAAAAGCAATTGAGTTAGTTTTTTGGAAAAAGCTAGGCATGTTTGAGGCACCATTATACCACCATCCATTCTATAGCTAAAATTTGCCCCTCCCACGGCCTGTGGTGACTTTCCAAAGCCAGCCAACCAGGGAAATGTGGACAGACCTCAAAGAGGGGAGAATCAGAGGGCGTTGAAATTCTCTTGATTAAAACATCTTCAAACCCTCTGAATGCAAGATCCACTAAAGAATTCAGGAACATACCTACTTGTCAGTGAATGGGATCTTCAGTTATGAAAGTGTTGACCAACCCAAAATCTCACAAGCATCCCTTTCTCCAAAAATATCTCTACTTACATTCTTTATTTTTGGGATTTTTATCATTCTATTGCTTGAAAAATATACTGACTCAAAATGAGAAGTGGCTGTGGTAGTTCTCAGGATGTATTAGAGGTTGCTCATTGGCAACAAAATCTGCTGCTTTTGCAATGTACATTGAGAAGTACTACTTCATGTCCTATAATGAAATCTGAAAGAATTATAAAAAAACAACTCATTTGCAACTTGGCAAACTCAGTTGGTGACATTGCTTAAAGTGTAAAGTCTTGCTGATAAGGTCTTCTGTTTGGTTCGGTATTCTCTGTTTTGCAGGCAAACAGTGAACAACAGCATCTAATACACAGTTTAGAACAGGAAAAAATAGTATCAGGAGTAATTTTCACTATTGTGGCTCTAAACCAAACAGGTATGTAGCAGAACTAATTGAGAAATTCAAAGTACTTAACATTTCATGCTTTCATATTTTCTGAAATGACTGCAGTTTTTCATTTCTAATCTCTGCTGTTTTCCTTTCTGTTACATTTTTGTCCTTAGAATGATGTTGTAAATAAGGGACATGAAGAAGCTTCTGATTAACATGTCAATTAAAAACATCTCCCCCTTAGTAATCTCAGTTTGCAGAGAAGTTAATCCATTGCAGGCATGTTGGGACAGTGTGTTCCCTGTCAGTCAGTCTGAGAAAGGAGCACATGCTGTAGATGTAATAATTTTCTCTGGTCATCTCTTGACACTACTAGTTTGTGCACCAAATTCTGGCATAGAAATTTTTCACTGCCACTATGTGATAAACACCTTTACAAAGGTGTGGGACTGTGCTTTGCCTCCAGGCATCCAGACCTGAGAAACAGTAAAATTGTCTTGTGTAACTTTGAAAAGAGGAAGGCTGGTGTTTTTTTTTTTCTTTTTTCCCTTCATTCTCAGTGTTTGTGTGTGACAGAAGACAGGAGTACAGAGATGAAGCAGTGGCAGGGAGTGGCAAACAATCTGCTCTGGTTTGAAGCTGCTGAGTGAGGACTTCCTGCACACAGGGGTGGGCAGAGGCAGTGGTGGTGTGCTCCTTAACTGCTGGTGGAGTCCAAGCCCAGGCTGATTTTCCTCTGCCTGATGCCTGGGAGAAGAAGAGACAAATTTTGTTCCTTATCTCCTACTCCTTATCTCCACTACTCTGAGGCCTCTAATTCATTGAGTAGGACTGGAGCCTTGAAGCCCCCTGTTCATGTAAATCCTGGTGCTTTCAGTCTTCTTTGGCAGCATTTCTTTGCAATAGCTTTGTCCTTTGTTTCCTTTCTTTTGGTGCTGAAAACCCCAACCAGTCTTGATTAGCCACCTTCCACATGTGATGTGTTGTTTCAACAGTTAAGAATGAGGTTATGCCCAAAGCTGATGTCAAAAACAACATCTGAAAACTGATTATGTTCTCCCCACTACTTTAAATATGCTTCAGTGGGTTTTCATTGTCAAAGAGGTGGGCCTGCATTATACCACATAATGCAGTAAAATGAGGATTACTTGGATTTCAGTGCATGAGATTATAGCAGCTGACAGGCACCTGTTTAAGGAAATGTTTTGTATTTCTAAACACAAGTATTTTATAGAAATTAAATGAGATTTCACATGAAAAAAAAATCTTTTGTATTTAAGCTTCATTGGTAAGTTTATGTACAAAAAAATAGCATCAGGGAATCTGCATGGATGTATTTATTAGTGGCCTTTATAGTCCTGACAGTCCATTCTAATAATAAAGTGTGGAACCTATCAAAGGATGGCACAAATATCCTAATCTGAACTGACATGCCTTTCTAGCCCAGTTCATCAATCATGTTTTATTAGCTTTAGCAGAGCCAAGCTGCTATCTGTCATTTTGATGCCGCAGTGGTGACAAAAAATGGTGCTGAAAATGTGCTACAGGTGTAACTTTCACTCAAAGAGCATTTCTGCACAGCAGTCAGGCTTGTGTTTGCATGGGGAGAGAGTGCCATCTTCAGTTTCACATCCCCTCTGAAAGGCTGAACTTCCTAGTTCTGCCCAATGGCTAAGGAGTGAGGAAAAGTACTGGCAGAAATTTAGATTTCTTTTTTTTTGTAAGACTTCTGAAGGAAAAAAACCACCATTTTCTTGTCCTCATTTTAAGATGCAATTAATTTTGATCTATCTGTGGTGATAAGCAATTTTCAGGTGGTTTATTCTTTTGGTTTGCAGTGCTGTACAAAGAAAACAACAATTGCCCATTGTATCACAAACCTCTTGTAACCAGTAGCACTTCTATGCCTAAAAAATGAGAGCTAGGAGGCTCTACACTGCTGTGGATGTATTGTGTTTTGTATGAACCATCAATTCCATGTATTCTTTCAGCCCAGAACTCACTTGGTGTTTTCACTGGGGTCCTGGCACTTGACCCTTGTTTTTCTTGGCTCTGTATCATTTTACAGCAGAGCTCGAGGACACTCCTCGTCTCTTGTTTCCATCATGTTAACATATTCAAGTAAATATTATCTGGCACAGACACATGCATTATCCTTCTGGGGAGTATTTGTAAAAGTTTTAAATCCAGATCAAACAATGACATCCATCTTCCTTCCTCCTGAATTTCTTTTATTCACAAGATGAATGTTGCTGGCAAAATTCTTTGATCTTTAAAAAGACTTTCTGTTGCTAATATTCACAGACAAGGTAAGCATTTATACATACCTGAATTGCTTGCAGAATATATGTCCAGGTATGACTTTTCTGTATATTTTAACACTTAATAGAGCTTTGCACAATAAGGAGCAGATGTGTCATAGCGACAGCAGGCGAGCAGGGACCAGGAAGGTGGTTTCATTAAAAGAGCCTTGGGATAAATGCAGCACATTAGATACCCACTGAAAGACAGGAGCTGTTGATGGGGTGACCTCTGAATGCAAGTCATCTTACTATAAACAGGAGGGTGTGGAAAGCCATTGGACAGAGCCAAGCTTGTTTACTATCTAGGTCTCCTCCTAGTTAACTTAAGTAACTGGACTGTGCTAGGCTCGGCATGACAGTTCAAGGAAGAACAAAGTGTCTTCAGTTTTCCCGAGTTTAAAAAATCCTATCTGACTGATGCAAAAGCTTTTTGGTCCTGAAAACTTGCCTGCACACCTTAGCTGCTCAACAGTGCAAGTTAATTAGTGTGAAACGTAACAGATAGTCTCTTCTTTTTTTTTTTTTTTTTTTTTTTTTTTTTTTTTTTTTTTTTGTCCTGGAAACTGACTTTGCTATCTGGGAAATTGGTTTCTGTTCTTCAGAGACTACAGAGGTAAGGTTATGATGGATTTTAATTTGCAATATTGATGCAAATATTGTTTAGTGATAAAATGGGAAATATAAATGGGTATTAATTCCCATTCAGATTTTGTTCTGAAAAGGAGATTTTATTTTAATTTCTGTAGTAGCAGTTTCAAACTTAGTTTTGGAACAAGGTATTTGTTCAAGGTGGCTCTAGAGTGCAGAAGTTTATGTAGGTCACAGGACTGGATTCATCAGATTCTTTCAGGGAAAGGAGCAGCTTTTGTTTACCACGAGAGGTTACTTGTTAAGTACTGTAAGAAATAAAATGTGTCATTATACACAGTATACTGTGCTGCAAATATCACGTTTTATCAAATCTGTGAGCAGTTCCTTGGTGTGTTATTCAATAACATGTTGATAAGAGATACTTAAAGGCCAGTAGGCTGAGACAGGTGTCTAGACGTAAGTTGAATTCAAATTAATTATACCTAAACTACAAAAACTGAGGATACAATAAAACAAATTTATTTTCCTAATACTTAGTTCAAATCCATTTATTTAATTTCTGAGTTGATTAGACCTGCATTTGGGACATATAATGCTGAAGTATAGATATGCTGAAGCATCGATCCTACCTCCTCCAAAGTTTGCTGTCTCTGCAACGTCATCTATTATTTTTAATGCACTTTGCAATTGAACAGACCATTTTTTTGTGAATAAGTTGTGATTAAAGGTTTCTTCAGGGAAGCCATGTGCATGTGCTGCTGTTGTACTCAGATGCTGTTCCCTGCCGTGGGGTCCGTGCAGCAGCAAGAGCAGCAGCGCAGAGGCCACGGTGGGAGCTGGCATGGGGATTACTGCTCCTTAAATGTCTCTTTCATTCAGGGCAGCTCAGCCGGGGTTCACTCTGGGACTGCTGTTTTATTATCCTAGAGCAGCAAGCAAAGTCCCAGGAAAGAAAGCGCAAGGCAATTTGGTCCAGCTGTAAACAGGCATTTACAGCCATAGGGATCTGTAATGGGTAGGGAACCTCTTTGGAAGAAAGGTATGATAAATTCTTACAGCCAGTAAGTTCTTCGATTTTGTGCCTGTGTTCTGGTAAGCAGCAAGCAGCAGGATCCAGTTACATGTTTCTTTTCTTGGTCTGTTCACTATTTTCTGAAATACATTTCAGTTAAACAGCTTTTTGACTGTTTCAGTAACTTTTGTGCCCTTACAATTTCTTCTAAAGTAAATCAAATGTAAATTTGAAAAGTGTATATAAACCAAGTAATATTTTAAATTTCTGAATTTAAAAAAAAAAAGTGCCAAAGCATTTATCCAAGATAATTTGAGATTTATAAAAGTATAACTTGTTAAATGGTATAGCAAATCAAATAGCAGCAACCTTGTGTGAATGTGGATAATATCAAGCAAAAGATCTTGAATTTGGCTCTGGAAAACATCTGTGTGTGTAGGTTCATGTGATCACGCAGACACATATATGTGCGTGTTGGAGTGTGCGTGCAAGGAAACTAATTAATCTGTTACAGAAATTAGAAGTCAAGGTTACTTTCTAAACACAACGTGGTTTGTGAAAATGTCTGAACACACTGTTACATAGAAGAAGCAGATGAAAAACCACACTGCATACTGTCTCCTTCACATGCTCACCCATCATTTTTTTTTCTGTTGTTTTCCTTGCAAATAGCCATATGTAATTTTATTGAATTTAAATTTACTTTTGAAGAATAGAGGAGATAATCCGCATTTTGTTCCGTTTTAAGCTTTGAATTGTTAAATTAATTTAGTAAATGTTATTCACAAGGGATTAAAATTTTAATGTTGTTTCAGTATTTTTAAATAAAAGGAGAGCATGGCTGTATTAAATTTATGTACAAAAGGTATGCAAGCAGTTTGCAGAATTTAATGCTGCAGTTAATATGCTACTTCCTTCCTTTTTATATTTTATTAAAGATGTTTTCAATTATATTGATGGAAAAAATAAATAATATACATTTCAGTAATAGGTTTATTTCTTTTTGCAATATTTGGTCATTGCTCCGAATTAATACATAATTAAACAGTATTCAATTATAAGTAAATATCTGCAGAAAAGGTGAAGATTTTTTATAAAGCTGATTTTAAGATGGATCCCTTTTGAGCTCCAGAAGGATGCAGTTAAAAATACACATTGGGGAAGAACCTGGGTTGATTTAAAAAGTGTAATTATTGTGTTGTTTGCATTAGATTGAACAGAAATCGCTAGGCAGAGTCCCAGGATATTAAAATTTACATAATATTTTACCTAGGGTTAATCAATGCTTTGCAGCCTAGATATTGAAGAAAAGTCCTTTGCTTGTTCTCATAGTAAATCTCACATTAATTTCAGGGATATTTAAAAGTCATTAACTGACCTTTACAGTCACGTAAGTTTGGCTGCTCATCTGGTATAACTCATAATAAAACCTTGGAAGGTAAAATAATCTGAAGTGATTTAACATAAACAGAGATTCTGTGGGTATTATCTGTATTTATTTGCACACATGCACCAGAAAGTGCTTTTGTGTGTTTACATGAATGATTGAACAATTCTTATCAAGGGTGTTCTCATGGATAAAATGAATTGTCCCATTATTAGATTTTTGCTGTACTTGGAGTATTTGTACTGCTATCCCAGGTGAGCTCTGCATTCAATTAGAGCCACAGCTAAGAACCAAATGTCCATGTTGCTCTGAACATTCAAACTGTTAGCTCCACTGAAGCACAGTTTAACTTGATTGATATTTGGATTTTAAAGCAAATAGGGACTAAGTTTTGCCCATGGCAAAATATCTTTGAAGTTTCCTGCCTGTGCCGAGGCTGGATTAGCTAAGTGATAGCACTGGGGCTGGGACTGTGACCCTGTTGTGCTTGGCAGGTTGTGATAAATGGGGGAATCTTTCTTAACCTCATGGCCAAAACATTCCAGGATCAGGTTGGGGAGACAGGAGAGAAAGGAGGAGAGTGGAAAGATGCAGGAGATTTGGCATGTTGAGCCGGAGACAAAGGACACTTGCTCATTTGTCTGGAATGGGAGCGAATGCACAGACTCTTGTGGGAGAAATGGCTGCAGATGTGTTGAAAATGCACTTTTTTGTAACTCCTGGGCATTGCCCTGGGTACACGAAATCCATTCGTCACTATGAAGCTGTCTCTCTGTTTTTGTTTTGAATGCTTTGAGAGTATAGGGAATCTTGGTTGTTATATTTTCATAAACTAAAGACAATTTTTTTATTTAATACTTGAGATGGGTATATGAAACCATCCAAAATAAATTGGAAGAATTCCTTATTCTAAGTAATTGCCTGCTGGCTAAAGAATTTACTGGAGGACAGCAAATATAAACAAAATTGTATGAATTTGGAAAAACAAACCCCGACAAAGTTAATTAATTGCTTCTGGAAAGGTAGTTCAAGTATTTTGTATATAAAACACCTTTAAAATTAAAACATACTTTCAAATATCTTTAAATTATGCATTTTAATATAACAGTATTAATAATAATTTAAAAAATGAAAATCTCTTTGGATATATAAAAAAACTGTAGTGAGATATTACCAGTCAAATTTTCAAACCTGAAAAAAGAGACAAAATTGGCCTACATGTGAGCTGAAATATGATCTATCAAGTGGTCCTTTCTTGCGGCAGCATTTTAAGAGTTATATTGCCTCTGATGTTGTCCCCCTTGGCTAATAATGAAAAATATATTATTAGCAGATAGTTTGAGATTTATTTATATACTTTATGCTGCAAATAGAGCTATACTGACTTTTGCTAGGAACTTCAGCACAACATAAGTGAAAAACACAACATTAAATATTCATAATGTGATTTCTAATTGCGGCTGTTTTTGTTACTAGTATACAACCAAATGCACATGTATGGATACTATTAATCATTTATCCTTTTATACTTAATTTCCCTGAATAATATTTTAAACCGACAATATTAACAGAGTTTTTAATGAATGTTGTGTTGTAAACGTTCATTAATATTTGAATAATCAAATCTAAATCATATGTATAAAAAGTCATTTTACTGCATAGGAGTTCTGTGATGCTTTCTAGCATATATTAATTATTGTGCACATTATGTGCAGTATATTTTCCTATGTATTTATTAGAAATTTATTTCCTATGTATTTATAATATGTATCTGTGGTTTGCCTTTGCTCAATCATTATTCTTTTCCTTATACCCCTAAAAAAAAAAAAAAAAAAGACTCATTTCCTAGTGGCATTTTTTTTTTTATTTTTACTGACATGTTCTAAAGGCACTGAAAATTAAAGTAACCAGAAATAAAGTAAATTTGGTTCCCTGATGATACAAATGCATGGGAATAGGTCTTTAGTTTATATCCAGTGTTTGCGAGATTTTACACTGCAGAAATCTGTGTCCTTTTATTTGACCTCTAACAAATTATTTTTTCAACAGTTGGATAATATCTGGGCCATAGAAAACTGGTTATTTCATTTTCGCCATTGAGTAGTTTGAACTACAAATAATCTTTTCCATCTTTACTATGAGAGAAATATGTTGCTGAAGTTGTTAGTTATCTGATGTTGTTTATAATTGGTGCAACAGCTTCTAGAAATTGTTGCTAAAATTCTAAACAAATTAGCTTCTGTAATGTGGGAGAACAGAAATGTATGAAGCTAGGAAAAAGCACAGCTGTTCACTGTAAGTATACAGGAGATTTACTTGGTAATGTTCTAAGTAGACTATGATGTGCACGTTTATTACCTTCTTGAATTTGAAGCATAGTCATTTGTACACATTTTAAGCAGGTGGTTTTAATTGGAATGGCCTCAGTGCATTGTGCAAAAAATACTAGTGTTGTACAATTAGCTCATGACTTCAGCTTGGACTGTTTCCATAGACCAAATAATTTGTTCATGATCAAATTCATAGATATTATCTGTGGAAAAGTCAGATATTTATAGCTGAATACCTTTGATCTACTACCAGGAGAACAGCTACCATAGAATAGCAGAACAGTTTTTATTGTAGGGGCTTTGTGGTGGGTTTTTTAAAGTTTCATTTTCTTTTAGTACTGTTTAAACATAATTCCTGTCTTCCACAATGCCTACAGGACTCTGCCAGCTGTTAACAGGTAGGCAGGTGCTGAGCTAAAATCATGTTCATATTACCTGCTCATATTACCTTGTTCATCTCCTTCCAACATGTCTTATTGCTTTGTCCACCTGTTGCTTCTTGGCATTAATTGAGCCTCCTGTCCTACAAAGGCATATTCAGACTTTCATTCATTATTCTGAATTGTTGCATCGACAGTAACAGGCCAAACCTCCACGATCCAATTTAGACCTAAGCTTAAACCTTTGTGGGCTTGTTCCAAGCTTGACAGCCCCTCTGCTCAGGGAATGCTTGTTGCTGGAGGAATGAATGCAGGATCATCTCAAGCAGCTGTTGGTGAATCCCATGTGGAATTTGGCAGAACTGGATCTCACTCTGCAGTTACTTCAGTTGGTCACAAAGTTGGTCGCACTCTGCATTCTCAGGTCTCCATACACGTACTCAGCATAAATGTGCTCTTGCTTTTCAGGGTTGTGAAGGAACACAGTGAATAACAGGTATTTTTTACTGATAAAAAATATCAACATTTAGATAATGAAGAAGTCAGATGTTCTTAATTATCTGTGAATAATGCTCAGTTACATTTTTTTCATCTCTCTGGTACTCTGTGTCACTTACAACACTGTTGGTTGAATATGGTTGTCTCTCCTGAGAGATGAAGGATCCAAAAAACATAGAAGTGACTTGAGTCCTTCTCACTAGATGCACATTAAGACATGCACTGAAAATCTGCAGTAGTTTCTCTCCTTTTCTGAAGAATATGTGCAACGTTACCTCTGATTTTGTATGACATATGTCATGATGTGATGGACAGGTCACACAGGCTGGGTTATGCCGGCAGACACTGCAGGTGTCTGGTAATAACTGCAGGTAACAACTGCTCTCCTACCATTATACCTGGCTCATACAACTTGGGTAAAATTACAAAAGTGAAGAAAAGTTATCTGAAAAGTATCTGAGCAAAATTGGCACCAGTGAACAAGTGGCTAAACTTGGAAGAGCTTGTAGGAAGAGCTTACCGTGTTGTCTGGAATAATTTAAACCTCAACCTAGGAACTTTTTTTGGTTTCC
>WEIU01016904.1:430331-461016 GCA_013389925.1 Aegithalos caudatus | reverse complement strand
TGAATTCATATACAATGCTTTCAGTGTGCCCAAACTATTCCATCCCATTCTGTCAGACCGTGATCTGAGTCAGGTATTCATTCATTCTTAAACAGGTTGTACTTCTATGAAGACTTTAGTGCTTGAAAACTAATTAGTACAAAGGTCACATCAAGTAAGGGTATTGTGAATACATTAGAGCTGTTTTTCTTTTCCTGAGCTTTTTGAATACAGTTCAAAACCACAATCCCTGTCTTTAAAGTCCCTTTAGCTCTGGGATGAAGAATGCAGCTGGTGAGTATGCTTCTCCAAGACAGAGAGGATAGTGAAACTGATGGCTTTTCAGACTTTGTTTACTTAACACAGATCCAGCATTGGATTAACTCTCAATGGAGCTAAGAAACATAACATATTTGACCAAGAATAAGGCATGTTTTCTAGGGGCTGATCTTCTTTAACCATAGAACATGGCAATATGTATATTAAAAACACAGAAGACAAACAGAAGAGTACAAGGAGAGTAAAAGAAATTCTTTGCTAAATCAGAATATTTTACATGTATGTATTTCATCATCTGTAGTGGGGATGAGTATTTGATAGATGTGAGATTATATTGTTTACTGCACTGGGGTATCAATGTGCTCCTTGGTAGAAACCAGGATAGTGAAGAACAGGAAGGAGGAGATGATCGACAAGGCCATTTGTTTAAATTTCATGTAAGTGAGGGATGGAAAAGTTGTGACAAGTGTTCTTTGATCTCAAGGGGAAAGACAGATTATTTTTGATGAGGCAAATGAGTCAGGAGAGAAGTGTCCTTTGTTCCTTCAGGGTCAGTATGTAAGCTCTTGGGTGAACTAAGGGAAATCTGGATTCCAATGAGACACCAGCATTGTCAGAATAGAGAAGTGCCTTGAGGCAGAGATACTTGACTTGTGGTGGAGAAGTCAGCATTAGCAGTAGAAATACACTGTACTGTTCCTCATACAAGTTGGTTTCCACATGAAAAGAAAACAGCATGTTTTATTATGCTTTATGGTGCAGTACTATAGGTCTTTAACAAAATAGCTTGAAGTATTTGCATGAACTATTTGCAACATGGCCAAGTTAACACAGCCATAGGAACATTAACTTTTGAACTTCCTGACTTTCATTGCTTTAAATTTCAGCTTCAAAGTTTACTCTTTTTTTTCTTTGCATTTGTTGGCCCTGGTTGGTTTTGAAAAGCAGGAGGAAAGAAAATAAATTCAGGTTTTCTGAGGAGGCTCTGAATTTTATGCATATAACAGGAGATGACTTGGTATTCGTTTGAATACTAAATGATACCTCCAAAGAAGTTTGATACACCTAGTTTACTTACAATATTTCTGTGGAGCTGAGGAATCACAAGATAAAACCTAGAAAGCATTTTACAGCATAGCTGTTTTCCTGTATTTCAGTATGTTTGGTCAATGGTATTTGGGAATGCTGATATTTAAAAAGCAAACACTTGAAAAAATGGTGTGATTACAACAAAACTGGAGGACATAATGGGAACATAACTGACGTAAAAACAGTAAGCATTTTTCCATGTCTAAATTAAGAATGGTATCTTCTAGCTGATTGCAAGTTTGGAGATACCAGGAAGACACCAGGAAGACACCAAGGTGCAGATTCAGCTTCATTGGAATGCAGTGCTGACTTGAAAAGGCAAAAAAAAGCCAAAGGTGTGTGTTTAGGTTGGTGTGGGCATTTTTAAGAGATGGTGCAGGTAGGGAGGCAGGAGAGAGCTAAGAAAATGAGAGAAAGAAAAAAGAAAAGAGAGTAATAGTAACCAGTGTTAGTGCTTTAGTATTTTTTTCCTGAATCTGAATTTGTTGATAAATTAGCTCCAAGCTACTGGAATTTAGCCTTTGGACTTTAGCCTTTGGAACATCTGAATGGGAAGCTAATGCCTTTCTTCCTTCTTCCCTTGTCTTCCCTTGTCTTCCCTTGTCTTCCCTTGTCTTCCCTTGTCTTCCCTCCTTTTCCCTTTTTTACCCTTCTCTTCCCTTCTTTCTCATTTTACTTTTTTCTTTTCTTTTTCAAAGGGAGCCAGGCCCGCCCTCCCAGCTGCAGGGAAAAAGCGTTCTGTGAGCTCTGAGCTATTAGGTAACCCAGGCTGAAACAAAAAGTGCCATTGTAGTATGGCATTTGCCCTGCCTGACCCACCAGTTAAGGGAAGGCATATTTCCTTCTTTCATTGTACACAAACAAACAAAAAGAAAAAAAGAATGCCAGTTTTTCCCACAGTGCATGCATAAATGCTTTTCAAAATGTAGAAGTTAGTACTTTACAGGTTCCAATCACTTAAATTATGACTTGACTGTTACAGCCTCTGATATTTTTAGTGCACTTGTGCCAAAGGCAATTTAAAATGTGTTTTAAAAATGTTTGCAGGTATAAAAGATTTTAAAGACGCTTAGAGCTCTGAACTGTGTGAACCCATTAGTCATGTTGCAAAAACAAACATGTAGGAAACCCTTCCACTAGCAAGAAATTACCAAGGAGGGAATGTTTAGTCCCCAGTGATAGCGTATGAATAAGAAAACTGAGGAGTTAAAGTTGTCTCAGATTTTATCAATTCATGTCACCTCAATGATACCTTCATTCTCTAAAACTTCTCAATAGAAATAGTTTTATATTGGATAAATCTTTCTGATTTATGTTTTACAAAGGCTTGTGTCAATGGTAAGACTGTGCAGTGTGCCCAAAAGAAATGATCATTATAGTCTCACTGGAAGTATGAAAAAGGCATTTCCCTGGATTGATTAAATTCCTATTAACTTCAATGTGTATGTAACGTGCACACCAGCAAGAGCTATAGTGTGTCACTGCTCATCATTCCAGCCTGGTGAAATAAGACCAAAAAGAAATGCAATGCCTCTTTGCAGCTCTTAGGGCTGTCCTTGGACTGGTTCCTGGTTTGTCCACACTGTTCCTGGCAGCACTTTGTACAGAAAATCCAAAATGTTGTGAGAGTCATGAAGATTGTCATCTCAAGAAGTGTAAGCATTTAAGATTATTTTTAAGTCATAGCTCCTTCTTAAAATGATCACATTCATTGATTGGTTCAAAGGAGATGAGGCTCTAAAACATGCAAGCCATATCTCTCCATTGTTATAATCAGTGTTGCCAACAAAGAGGATTTCATGGAGGATGTAATGAGACATGCAGGCTTTGTTCCTCTCTCTTTTGCAGCACCATTCTATTTCCTCAGTGTTTCCCAACTACCTGCATTTCAGCAGGTAAGTGGAGAGTAGAAGCCATTAGTCACAGTTCATTTGGTGCAATTTCCCTCTCTCTGAAATAGATGATTACTCTAGGATCAGTGAAATACATCTGTATCTTTCTGTTAGATGCAGAGGAAGCCTTATGTGACAAGCCTAGGCTTATTTAGATGCCTGAACTGTAGGTATATAATACTAAATATATCTCTTCTGCATTAGTTTTCTTTGCAAGTTAGGTGTACATCTCATAGTGGTGCAGACCAGAGTTACTACTGGACTACCCTGGCAAGAGGGAGGGGAGGCAGGAGGGTAGCAATGATGCCTTTCATCGAGAACAGATCTATCTCAGGAAAGATTTGCATGGAAAACAGACGTGACGGTGGAACAGCATTGACTTCCTTGTTCCCATCCCTTGCTCTCACCACTTAGAGGTATGGAAACATAGCTGATGTCTTTGAGTATGAAGTGTCTTCTGCTGTGCTACATAAAATGCAAAGGTCAGTGTCAGTGGTCTGCTTTCATACTCGAAGCTTTGAAATAATTTGCACTTTACTTTCATTTTAAAAAATGCATATTCAAACCACAATCTTGTTTTGATTAGTTGTCAATTGTACTTGATGGCATAATGATTTCGTTACTAAGAAAATAGAAGAGACCACTGAATAGCTAAACCTAGTTTAGGTGATGAGTAGCAATTTTGTTTCCATTAGAGAACTAGATCATACAGACTTTCATTAAGAAAAACCAAACCACCAACCAACTCCTTTAATAGTCAATTTTAAATTAGTTAATGTAGCATAGTTTTCCCTCATTCTTCCATTTCAATCAGAACTCTTGTTTTCAGATCTGCTGAAATGTGATAAATCTACTTCAGGATGTGATTCAAATGAAATACAGCTACATACAGTTTTTGCACAGTGAAAAATAGGGAAAAAATCAATTTTCTATTGCTTCAAGTCCTTTTGCTCAACAATAGCATCAGTGTTTGGGTTTTTAACTACATCAGAAATGTAATTAAAATTTGCTTGTGCACAGCTATATAGTCTTAGCTTTTCATATGCATTTTAATTTCATTTAATATTGCATTTTAATATAAACTTTAAATTATATAATTTTATTATCATAACTAGGTTTAAGTAAGTGAAATCCTTATGAGATTTATGGAAGTGTGGGAGAATAGTGAATTACTATAGTGAAAAATAGTGAATAGTGAAAAAAATCAGTTCAGAACTTGGGATTATTTAGAATTCTTTTCCGATGTTTCTCTAGGTCAACTCAGCATATGTTTGATTTTGCAGAAGCTTCACTGAGATTTTGTCTTCACAGGACACACATAGTTAGAGTATTATTTTAATTTAGTCATCAAAAAATGCTTCATTTTCAATAATATTTGTTGTTTGGTTGTGAGTTGGGGTTTTTTTTGTTTTTTTGTTTTTTTTTTTAATTTAAATCAAAAGCATGTATATTTTCTGCATGACTACAATTTGTGACTAAATCTCAGCACTGTGTCTGTAAGCAAGCCCTTTTCCAGTTGATCAAGCAAATGACATTATTTGTTTTGTGGTATCAATGACGTCATGGCAGCAAAGGAAATCTTTGAAAAATTATGTATACAAAGGGATTGTGAAGACAGTCTCTGTTAAGGTTTTTGTTGTCACCATGGTAATAATACTCGATGTAAACACTATCAAAGTCAGTATCTGAAAAAAATCTGAGGATAACTACTTTAGTATTCATTCTCATCACTGTGTCACTAATGTCCTGAGTTGTATTCTTCTACCTGAAATTTCCATCAAATTGTTCCCCTGCCTGTGCCATCCTCTCCTGGAGGTGTTCTACAGGCAGTCCCTTTCCTGGACAGCAAGCAGAGATGGGTCAGCTTTCTCCAGAGTAATTTGCTGTAGGGAGTCATCCAGGCAGTCAAAGTGCCCTTGTTCTGTCCATACTCCAGAGCAATCACACAGGCTGAGCAAGCACAAAGATGTGCTTTGAGGTTGTCCTTGGGTCCACAAAAAGTACTTTTCTTTCTTTATTCTTGTCTCGATGTTAGAGCCTCCACAGCTCCACCATGCATAGCTTCTTCCTCCATGCCCAAAGCATTGCAGGCTCTACTCAGCCCTTTTGCAGCCCTACTGATTTAGGAGGGATCCTCAAGGCCATAACTGGTGCAGTTGATGAGGGAACTCAGCAGATTCATTGCCAGAATAATTTAGTGCTGATGTGGCAAGATTTTTCAGCTGTAAGTGTTAGAAGGGATTTCTCACCTGTGTTGCATTACGAGTTTAATACCACCAGTGTGTGTGTGTGAGAACACCTCATAGAGCAGGACCATTTCATGGTTTAAAATTTAGTGTAATGGGGTCCAATAAAATCATGTTAAAAGATGTTAATGTTGCAAAGAAAAACATCAGAAGCAAGGAAATGCCAGAATTAATATGGCCTGTGGAAATTCAGCCTCTTATGCATTATGGTGCAGATCTTATTACCTGACATCCTAGGCTTTCCAGGGGGTGTCTTTTTTTTTTTTTTTTTTTTTTTTTTTTTTTTTTTTTTTTTTTTTTTTTTCTTTGTTTTGATATTTTATTTTTTTTTTTTTTTTTTTTTTTTTTTTTTCCCCAGTGATTGCAAAGTTAGATTTTTCTTTTAATGTTCCTGGCTTTATCTTTTGTAAAGATGAAGCATCCAAAGCTCAATTTATATAAAATCCTTCATCATATAACTATTTATCATATGCCTTTATTGCAGTTCTTTGCTGCCTAATAAATGCATGTCTTTGTCACACCTCAAATCATCAGACACTATTAACAGTGTTCATATTTGAATTCTGATGAACCAAGTCAGAGGTTAAGGTAGACATTGTATGAAACTGATTTTTTTAATCAGTTTTTAAAAGTTTAAGCCAAATGAAACTTCCATTTTTCCATGTAAATATAACATTTATACACAATCTTCTAAGTTCAAAGTGTAGTTTCCCAGTTCGGATCGTTAATTAAGTCTTCAGTACAGCTAGAGTAGCAGAACTAGTCTGTTGCTCTGAGCGTGCTGGTCACTAATGATTTTTGTTATGAGTTTCATGGGTACCTGGTGAGTGTTTAGGCTTCTGTTAGTGGTGTTAGTCCCAAATCTAGGTGTGGTGTGGTGTTCCATCTCAGCCAGTCCCAGTATTCGTCTGCTGTCCACACCCCACACCCTTGCATCTGTCACATTTTTTTCACTTGGCTTCTGCTCTCCTCTAATTTTGCCATCATGGAGAGCCCATTCTTCTTTTGTCCTCTGATTTCTGTTTCCTCTCCCTGTTCTTTTTTTTTTTTTTCCTGTTTTTCCTCTCTTCATATCAGTCGACAGGATTTGATTTTTTCTTTCAGGGTACTGCACAGTGAGAGATGGAACTGACAAAGCAAAGAGGGACAGTTTTGATAATGTCAGATTTTCGATGGCATGGGGTTCTCCTGGCACTCAGAAGTAATCCTAAGGCTCGTTCAGCACCAGCATCTTTGAGATGGAAGAGTATTCAATGCAGATAGAGTCTTCAGAAATTCAGGAGCCAGACTGCAAAAGGAGTTCACCAACAATGAACTTCACAACAGGCCTTTTAGAATCCTACAGGCTGAAATAAATGTGGGCACCATTTCACAGAAATTATAATTCCTGGGTATTGGTAACTCTCCACCACCCCTTTTTGGAATTTTGCCTCCAACTTTCAGGTGCTGAAGCCAATCATCAGCATAATGACGTGATATTCAAAACATGAACACAACACTCTGTTCTTGCAAATATTTGTATTTAAAGGTTTTTAGCTGAAACTTCAAACATTTTGTAGCAGGCAACCAGAGTAGGAAAGTTCAGTGCAGTTCAACAAAATTCAAACTGAAACTGGAATCTTATTCTTATGAATGACTCTCAACATGCATTTAACTAAAATGGTGAGAAAACCTGTGTAAACAGAGAGAGGGAAAGGAAAACAGAACAGGAGTAATGAAAAAAGGTTCTTTTTATAGTATTTAACACATGAGAATGTAAATAAATGTGGTGTTAGTGAAAGTTAATTATTTTGAAAACAGTCAGCAAGGCAGATTAAGAGGTAAAACAGTGCAGCTGAAGACAAAGGAAACAATATTTAGTCTTTGATCAGACATTTTCACAGTGATTTTCTGTTCACCTTCAAGGGTGGCATAATTTTATGAATAACAGAATTTGTTTTGCTACTTGAGTAGCCTTGAAGAGAAATGGTGTTCATTCCATATGGCCACTTGAAAGAAAATCCCATGCCTGTTCATCCTTTAAGAAATAACATTTTTATTTATTAAATCTTTTCTCTCAGAGGGACCCCAAAGATACACAATGAAGTTTACATTTATTCTAAGAGGAAAAGCCAAATCTATACTCTGTGCTTCTGCACATTTCTTCAGATAATGATACTAGATGAACTGCATCATCTATATGCCAAGCAGCAAACCTGAAATATTCTCACTTTTTAAAGTATTTTGCTTTCATTGCAATATTCTTAAATAAAAAAATTCTCCTTTTTTTTTCCCCCAAGTTTGTTGCATCACACAGGAAGTGAGTCGTTTTGATAGAATTGGTCAATGGCTTTTCTGCTATGACCTTTCAACTTTTATCAAAGTTTATCAGTTGGGTTTCTTGTTGGTGGTTTTTTTTGGTTCTTTTTTAATGTTAAATGTTAATTTAATGTTTAATGTTAATTTATGCAGATAAAGCATAATCTTTCAGATATTTTGATTGCTTTGTAATGTTGGTCAAAACAAAATGCAGTAGTAGTGTGAGCTGTGGTAGGAAAACTTGTGTCCATGAGTACTGAATTACTGCATTTCACATTCCTGCCCAGGAAAATGGGGGTCTTAATATATCCTGTATATTAAAAGTGCTTGGATTATATTAATGTGTGCTGGAACTATGTTTGGGCTTCTGTGGTAGTTGCCCACCACAGGACATGCATCACTTTGCAAAATTTGGGTGTTGGGGTGTCCAGGTGACAGATTCTCCAGCAGCTCATTAAAATCAGTGGCTGAATTTTCCTGACCTGGGGAGTAAGATCTGAGCCCCAGTGCAAATGGTGGCAACCACAGAACAGCAAAGAAATTGGAAAGGAATGTATAAATTCCAGTAAACTTAAGAGCAAGGAGATAGCAAAAATATGCTATAAGTGAGTATATGCTAAAGGGACATGGAAAAAGAAGCTCAGCTAGGGTTTATACTACATAGCTACTAGACATATACTTATTTTTCTAATTAATTTTAATTATGTTATGTTATTGTATTTTATAGATCTAAATATGTAATGTATTCAATAATTTTAAATTATATTTTATATGTGAAAGAAAATACTATTTTTCTGGTCAAATTCTCTGTAATTCAGTTGAGACAAACTGCTGCTGAAATCATACACGTCCTGTCAAGGAGAGACTGTTGTAATTTCAGTGTCTTTAAATGATTTTGAATTTATTTTTTGAACAGTTCCCTCTGATACTGACACTCAGGAGACACTCAATACAGTCATCTGAATAACTATTTCTCGTGTTTATATATAATGCACACTGATGGAATTTTTCACGGTAGATGGTCATATGCTTATATATCTGAAGCATTTTGTTGTATTTCAGATGTTACTCTACTTTAATAATAACATGGTTAACATAAAACTACAGCAATGATGTTTGCAACTAAATATTTATGAAACAGTGCATGTCAGGTTTGGGTTTGTGTGAGCCCTGACTGTGTCTCATTCCCTATGAGTGGCTCATCTCTATGAGTGACGCTTCATGGCATTCAGCTAAGGGATTATATAAATATATAATAATAAATATAACATTTAGCATAAGTGTAAACCTTTTTTCTGTTGGGCATGGTGAAGGTTTTGTCATTTGTCAATAGCTTCAATAGAAGTGAGTCAAAGTCACATTTATTTTTTCTCTGAAATACTTTTAAAGTAGCAAAAAAGTAAAGAAGGGTTTCTTGATGCAAGGTATCCTGAAACTTGTCATTGAACTTGCTGGTTGTAAAGGGAATGTTTTTTTTTAAATTGTGTCTTTCACACCAAGTGAGCCTCAGTGAGTGGTATTTCTAGGTGGCTTTAAAACTAGAATTTTGAAACCTCCCACAGAGTCCTGGATTTTGCATTAGCAAGCTAGTGAGCAAAATGTTTTTTCCTTTGCTGAAAATGCAAGTAATTTAGATTACCAGGAGGTACAATTAAATTTTTGCTGGAAATCATGAAGATCCCAAGGAGATACCTAGTCTGCAAGAGATCAGTTTTCTATTTTTTTTTTTTTTTTTGACAGTGATGGATTTTATCACCTCCAGTCAGCCTACAGCAGTGTACAGCAGTGGAGATCAAATTGAAAGCTAAAATTCCTTTTATGTCCTTATATATTGTAAATATGAGTGAAAATGGTGCATGTGCTCATTGATGAAATAAGAAAATATAGTTAACATCCAGTTAGCAGATTCACAAAATTAAAAATACCACATGAATTATTTAACTAACGGTGCGCTTTGCCCCAGAACCTGGTGTTTATTATTTTGAGCTTTAGCAGGAAACAGAAGCAGTATCAATTGGGGAAACATTTCTTGGCCAAGCTGAGAACAGTATGGCTTTCTCATTTCAAAGTGGGGAACCTGGTTCTTTGGTTTCTTTGTTCCTGGTTAAGACTACTCCCCAAGCTGTTTTAGCTGGACATTTTACCTACTAATGGAGCCTGGGGAAGTGCAGTTGGCAGCTGTTCATGGGATAATAATGAAACACACTGTTTAGTACTGCAAACCGCTGCTGTAAAGTGCGGGAAATATTTTATAGAGATCACGGTGAGCAGAGCAGGATCTGCTTTAAGTTCTGCTGTAAGTGTGTGAACAGGGAGCAACAGGAAGTTGTATTTCAAGTGAGAGTAACCAGCACTGCTTTGCTTTTGCAGGTAAAGAAGCCGTGTCCAGAGTCCGATGCAGGTTCAGAGCCGCAGAATCCCAGGTACGGTACTGGAGGGCCGACTCCGACTGACTGTGGCACAGTGGCTGAGGGCGAACCCTGCTGTGGATTTGTAGCATCACATTATGCAAAGAATGACTGCTTGGATCAGTCATAATGGTTTTCACTCTGGAAAAGGGGTTTTTGTCTTTTCCCAGTCATAGATCCAGCCTAGAGTCCGGGTTGTTGAGTTTAGATGATGGCATAACACTGAATGGTGACATTCAATTAAAAAAGAATCCCAACTGTTAATAGTGTAGGGAAATTTGTGTGATCAGATCTCACTTTCTTCATTTATCCCTTTTCTGCATACCTGAGCCTTAAAGTTTATTGAAAATATAGTTTATTTCCAATGTGGAAAACTAATTACTTATTTGGGAAAATTTGCCCTTTCCAAAGCTTCGTTTTGTTTTCACATGTGAAAAACATGCTGTGTTCATAAGCTGGAGAGAAGCCATACATTCCTTTCCAGAACAGTAATTTCTAATTTCATGTACAGGGGAAAAGGAAATGGATTTAACTTCCATGCTTCACGCATGTATCTATGTATGTGTATGGATAATTTTGAGCAAGTGAACTAGTAGCTGTTTTAGATGCACATCTTCCTGGTGGTTAGTAAACTGGTAGATAGTTTTCTTCAGTTTTTAGTGAGTGCTTTTTGTCTTTGTCTTGCTTCTGTGTTGAAGACTGTTTTGGTGTTATAAAAACACAGAAGCTGTCATTGTGAGGGGAGACCCACAAAATAAACCTGACATTTCACTAACACAGTCACTGAAAACTCAGAAAAGTTAAATAATTCAGGTCTGCCCCCCAAACCCATCCTTACCTATATCTTAACTATGTTCCTTAATTATTGCAGCAGGATCCTCTCATGGTCACCTGCAATATCCAAGGCCATTATAGTATCTGTGCCTTGAGCTGCACTGTGTACCATCTGAATTTCTTTGATTAACTCTTGTCTGTTATTAATATGTCTTTTGATTTAGTTTGGTAAGAACTGAAAAGGGGAGAGATAGTTCAATGTCCAAGTATGCTTTCGGTGTAGTCAGTAGCAGTTTTGTCCTGTACTTCAGTGGAAACCTGCTTTGCCCTTCAGTAGTAGTAACTTCTAAATGAAAAACTTATCTGCTGTGCTGCTGCTTTGGATTACAATTTATTATAAAGGTCAAGCTCTTTCTGAGTATTTTGACACTATGGAGAATCCAACTTAGCATAACATTCATACAAGTACATGGTTTTAAGTGTTGTGATTGCCCAAATGAGAGTGTTATATCTCAAGCCATTAAAAACTGTGAATCCAGTCTGATGTAATTTCATCAAAGTGTGATGGAAATAAATGGCAGCAAACCTGAGGACCCAGAATGCAATGTACTGTTACGATCACATCAGGATATTTCTTACAAGCTGTAGTTAAATTCTTCATGCTGAGTCTGAGGAATAAGGTACTTTTTTTTTTCCTGAACATGCAAGAGAACCCATGTTACGAATAGTCAGTCTGGTAGTTCCATTTCTTGATGTGCATTTTCAAACAGAAACACTTTTCATTTTGAGCTCTGCAGCCTCAGTTGGAGGATGTATCAGATAGAGTTGAAATTAGTGTTCCTTGCCTGAGCATACACAATGCTGCATATACAGCCTGAAGTGGGATTTTTTGGTTGTGATGTGACTTTTGGTCTTGGAGGGGAATCTCTGACAGACCTCGGGCTGGAGCGGCACTAGAGGGCTCCATGCGGCACATCACACTTTAGAGCCTGGAGCAAGGTAATTCTTCTCTAAACAAGGCTTAAGTGAAAACACTGCACATAAAATGAAACATCAGCATAAAAATGAATGCTGGAGACACACAGCCTTACAGAATAGCTCCTGGCTTGGGACCTAAGGCCAATATCATTCATTTATTTAGCTAGCTTTATAGTCTGTTAGTTTTGGATTTGAAACTATTACAATAAATGCAGATGGAAAGTGTTTTTACAGTAGGGAAGTAATTAAATTGGGTGTGGGAACTTTGTCAGGAGAATTCTTGGAGTGACATGTGTGTATCAGCAGATTCTTTGTCTTGCTTGGCCCGGGTTTGTCTTTTAGAAAGAAACATTCAAACTGCAGATGTGACTACTAAATTTTTTTAAGAGATGTACTAATCTATGCATCAAAAAAAAAAAAAAAAAGATGCTTTTCAGAAGTGACCAGCTATACATGCAATAAAAATCCAGCATTTATTTAGAGAAAGTGGTTGTTGTCTTAACAGACAGGTAAATTGCACTGAGGGAGAGGGATCTGTAGTTAAGAATTGAAGTTATGGTGAATAGGCAACTTGTAGACACAAAAGGAAATATATGACTCTCCAATGTTGCTGACAGACATTTTTATTCACAAACAACTTTGTCTTACAAATTCTGTCAGAGTTTCCTGGGAGGTTTGTTTGTTTGTTGTTTTTTGTTGTTTGTTTTGGTTTTTTGTTGTTGGTGGTGNTTTTTTTTTTTTTTTTTTAATCTAATCCCTATGGAGGGGTTATGAATACATCCTTTTATACCTTGGTGGTGGCATTATATGTTACAGTGGTGGTATTGTGGCTGTATCCATATTATGGCATTCTTTCTTCATAATTCTGTAGTAAAAATCAAATCCACCCTGCAAGCCTGGATAGTTGTCCAGTCATACAAAATGCTTCCTGGGGATGTTGATGTGTGACACAGAGGCAGTGAATACTTGGGATTTGTCAACTGTTCCACCAAAAGGCTGGAGCAGGCGGGAGTAACATGGTGGACAACTCTGACATGCTGGCCCTGTATCAAATTTACTAGCAAGGTTAGGGAGAGAAGTTCCCGTGTTCAGAGCCTACAAACATACATTGTTCCGAATTTTCTTATATGAGAGGTAACTTTACAATGGTATCAATCCCAAGTGTGCTGAACAGCTCCTACATGAAATCTAATGTCATACAAGAATTGCTGAAGTCTAGTGCAGTGCTTGAAAGTTAATGTTTTCAGTTATCAATGACCTTCCTTTTTACTTAAATAATATAAAAGCCATTTTAATTCTAATAAGGAATAATTTTGCTGCCCTAAAACCCATAAGCTACACTTAAAACCTCATACCATATGACCTCTGGAAATGTTAGAATATGTGTGATTCTGAAATCCGGTAAAAGGATAAATATGAAGTCCGAGATTCCTATTCACACTCAGCAAGACCATGTTCTATTTGGCCACACATCCCAGGGCAGCATTTTTCTCTGAGATAGCATTCTGCTTGATAAATGCATCTCTCCTACCCCCAAATCCTCCTTCTCATACCACCAGGCCTGCCAGAGATTCCACTGTAAGACCAAAGTCACATCAGGAATTGAGGTATGGGAGCAAGTATTGTTTTTTCTGGGCTATAAAATGAAATAGGGAGGAGAGAAATTAAATGAGGAAGAGGAAATAACTGCAAATGGAAATTCAGCAGGGTCTTCTACTGCTTCCTCAAAGTTCACTGATTATAGGAAAAAATCCCCATGTTTTTCTTACCATCTGGAGAGGATGGAAGACTGGAGCAGAATGAAGAGATTTTTCTGACAGTTTAAACATAATTTCTCTTTCTCCTGGAAGGGTAAAGGAAAATGGCTGAATATTTCACATACTTTCCCTCTTTAAACTATGACATTTATATTGTCTAAAAGCTGTCCACAGGAAGAAAGAGAAAACTTGAAGGTTTTGATGAGCAGTTCTGTAAGTTACAGATAAAAGTTAGCTGACAAATCAGCTTAGGAATAACTTGGGATACATATTGTCAAAAATACATTACTTGTATATTTGCAGAAAGGCAATAGATCTTTTTATTAGTAATTTAATATTAAGCCCTGTAGAGCAAGAAGTCCTCCACTTCATTGCACGATTTCTACTGCAAACCTGTGGATCCAATATTTCCAGTAATATCCATTCTTCCTGACTTTTCCTTTACATACTGTTTAAAACAAATTCTAAAAGCAAAGGAAAAGGAAATGAAGCCAGTCTTAAGTAGTCCTCCCATTTAAAATTTTATCAGATGCTGTAAGAGTGTAAATCCAGGGCACTACAGTTACTGCATTGATACCTGTTAGATGGGGCTCATCCTTATGTGTTACCAAGCTACAAATTCACCAGTGATGATCACTAATAAATATTGTATCATATGTGCAGATTAAGTTGCCAGATAAAGCAGTTATGCAAAAAAAGTGCACAGGGATTTTTTATGTGTTTAAAAAGGCCTCCAATATTTCAGTTTAATATGGATGTCAGTGAGGTTCTTAGCATAGATTGCAGCTGTTCATCTGATGATTGCTGTTCTGTTCTTCAACACCCACGCTTTTATGTGCACCACAAAGTAAGATTTAAAAGATAGGAATTCCTGTTTCTGTTTCATCTTAAAAGTCTCTCTTAAAACTTTTGAATGAGAAGTAGGCTTTCACATTTTCTCGCTGGTCTCATTTTGGTACCCACTCATGGCTTTTCATTGTTCAGGATACAGATCCTGCACATACACATCCAGAGACAATTATTGTCATTATTTACTTGTCTATTGACAAGTAAATAGATTGTACTGGATGTCAGTGAGAACTGCCACAGTTTCCCCATTCACTTCACTTGACCAAAGTTTGTTTCCTCTGCAGTTGGGGTGCACTGCTGTGGATGTGATGTTCACTATGTTCACTGTATCTGAGCTGTGCTAATGCTGCACGTATGCATTACCAAACAGTGTTTCCATGACCATTCATACAGTTAAAAAAAATAAAAATAAAAGTAACGTACCTTCTGCATCTTATTCCAGACAGCCAGATCATCATGTTTCATTCTCATCAGTTTCAACTAAAATACACATGAGATTTTTTCCACCAACTAATTCCCTCAACAAGACCTTAACAGTCTTTTCTCAGAATGATCAGTGATGGTTTATTCTTTCAGTCAGGCATTGGCTGGCCTATATTTACCAGATCTAACACTGTAACTCCTGAGCCCAAATCCAAGCTTTACAGCCATCAGACAGATTCTGTGAGGAAGCTTTCAGGCCTTCTCCATGACTTTGAAAACAGTTGACTGTCTGCATTCGCAGTCTTAGTAGAGTGGGATCAGCAGTACCTTCCCATTCATTTGCAGTTCGAGATGCACAGCATTTTTGTTACACAGTAAAGAGGAGTTTGCAGTTGAGCTGCTGAGCAAGAAAAGCCAGCAATAGCTATGGAAATTGTGATTAAAGTTTCAGCAATTGTAATAGAAAAAATAAACAATATTGGTTGTGCAGTAAAAATGAGAAAACTAGTCTACCTGGCTTTCATATATGTTGTTTAAACACATTGGGCTCCCTAATTTTCTTCTCATCTATGTCTTAGAACCTTTTTAGAAAGTGAGGGTTTGTTGTGTTGTGAACCATATGTGGCTTATCTTGACCAGGGGATAATGTTTTTCTGAGTCAGAAGTGTAGCTCCAGTAGCTCCACTGTGTCCCATCTGTAGATCATCATGATGTGATAAATGGGCTTCATTTGAAGAAATGACTTATTGAGAAGACTGATTTAGACTTTGAAGGTGAGATCCCTCTTATCCTGAAGGAGGTAAGGTAGGCACTTTTGAAATGCCATTTATTTGAATTTCTTTCTATTGACATCTTACTGTATCCCTCTTCTCCTGGGAAAACATGCAGACTCCACCAGCAATCACCTGTTGCTTATTTCTTGCAAGATCAACTAGATACACAATATGACCAAAGGAAATTAAGGCATTTCTTTCAATTTTACAGAGTCAGCAGTTCTGCAAAACTGGTCAATTCCAGAAGGGAATACCTGCAAAAATAAGATTAATCTTTAGCCAGGAAAAAAGAATTTTTGACTGGTTCCTGGTATTTCTTGGGCTTGGGACAGACTATAAGGAGGAACAGATACAGGATAACAAATTTTATATGAAAAAAAAACCAGAATAATTAAATTGAAAGATTGCCACAAATTATTTTGGGGACTGGAAGAAAAACTAGTCAATAAAAGTAATGGTATATGCCAGAGTATAGCTTTCATGTCAATGAGGCCACTACAGTCACAAGCACGTCACCTAAGAGAAATATTTGGCAGGATCAAGCCCAAACTACTCAAGTTGACTCAAAAAGTCAAGACAGTGACTGGCAAAAAACATACAACAATTTTCCAATTTTAAAATAACCACATTGTGGAATAAGATTTCTCATAAAGACTGCACTCTGGGACACCGAGACTTAGCTTGCAGAGAATGTTTTATACAAATCTGGTACTTATTAAAGTTTTGGTGCACTCATTTAGTCTGCATGCCACTTAAGCAGTTGGAATCAATCAAAGTATCATGGTTGGGAGATGATTCTTCTCATACGTGTAAGTGAGTGACACACAGCAACCATGACAATGGCACTACAGTTCCTACAAGGAGTAGTGCCTTGCTATGTGAATTCTATTTGCAGGCACGTAGTTTTCAGGCAACACAAGTCTCTCCTTTTTTTAGATCAGTCTGTGGTATCTCTCTGCCTTCTGAGCACTGATGTTCTCATTCTTTACTTTACTTTAGAAATTCAGTCTTCTCATTACCCAAGGCCTGTTGAAGCTGGTCACTGTCTGCCCATCAGTTTTTGTTGGCTCTGTATCAAGCCCCCAAAGAGTTCTAAAAATATATATGATATGTTTACAGAAATTACAATAACCTATTTAGAGTGCAAATACATTGCAACTGATGACATCACAGGGAAGTATTTTAATGGTTTATATTAACAGATCCCTGTGGCTTATAACAATAAAAGTAATTTATTTTTTATATTTCATGTCTGTTCAAAATTCCTGGGTTTTTTTTGTTAATATTGGGCATAACATACTTTCTGTGATATTAATAATAATTTATCCCTCTGATCCCAAGCCAGATCATGTCACTGCTAAGACTTCCATTAACCTGAGTCAGTGATGGGTCAGACTTTGGAATGAATGAAAGCAATAAAACCTACGTTTTGAACATTTTTTTAATCACCACATTGAAAAAAAAAATGGATAAGCAAGAAGTGTTAGTGGAAGTGTTGGTGGAAGTAATCTGGAGATTTTGGAGATCAAAGTGCCTTGTGATTTTTGAGTTTGCTAAAGAGAGCCGTAATTCTAGATTAATTGATGTATCCATCAAACTTTTATAATTGTTGAATCTGCAGGAATATCTGTTAGGGTAAATACTGGGATTGAGTGAAAGAAGATAACCTAGGATTGCACCTACAAATGTTTTTGCTTAATCCAGTAGTCTCTTAGAGCCTTATCCTAAAATTTTAACTGGATTTTGAGCCATAAAATAACGGTATTTGTTCTTATGTGTGCAGCATATGTAATCACAATGAAAAGGAGCCTTGTTTCCTTCTCCTGTGGTCTATTTTTCGCTCAGTCATATCACATTACAGCAGTACACAGGAGAACTAATTCAGACTCTGTTTCAGCTCCTTTGACCTCTTGTATACTCTAAATATATTTTACCATTGGTGAGCCTGAATAGTAAAAGTATTTGATTCCACCTACTTTGCACTTCAAATATAGCTGAAAAAATTCCAAGAAGAATGTAGACAATAAAAATTAAATGGCCATTGAGATCCAGATAATCTGTTCTGATATTGGTTTGCTTTTTACATGAATCACATTTTTCCTCAAATATTTTTAAATGTAATTTCTTGGCTAGATGTTTCACATTTTAAATGTCGTCAGTCAGTCCTGCATACTCAGTAAGCATTTAACTAACACCATACAGTTATTATGCTGTGCTCATATTTAACATACCAAAATTCACCTCTTTACCATCCTACTAGAACCTGATCAGTCATTAGAGAAAAAATAAGTAGGAAATAAAAAAAGAATTGCCATGGTTTATGCCCAGCTAGCAACCAAACACCATGCAACTTCACCCTCCATACACCCACCCCAGTGGAAAAGGGAAAAGAATCGAAAGTAAAACTAGTAGTTTGAGATAAAACTGTGTAATAATTGAAAAAAGTAAAATATCTAATCATGGTTAATAACAACAACAACAACAATAATAATAATAATAATAATAATAACAACAAGTGAGGCACAATAGAGTTCCTCATTGTTTGCTGAATAATGCCAGAACCCAGATAATCCCCACTTCTGGGTGACTCCTCCAGTTCATAAGATGGGCATGATATTCCATGGTGTGAAATATCCCTTTAGCCCGTTCAGGTGACCTGTCCCATCTATGCTCCCTCACAGCTTTTTTTGTGTACCTCCTCACTGGCAGAGCATGAGACACAAAAGGAAAAGGTCCCTGACTTAGGATAAACACAACTTGCCAAAACCAAAATATTCTCATGCTGAATCCAAAACAGTGCTGCAACAGCTACTGAGAAGAAATTAACTCTATAGCAGCTAAGGACAAGAATGAACAAAAAAAATCCAGATAAAAGGAGACCACATGTAAATAAGGTGGTCTGGACCATATGTAAATGAGGTAATTGCGAGTTTGCTTTCTTTTTTTCTACCGTCTGCATCTTCCACACTTTACACAAATGTGTGTTAAGCCTGCTGTAATATTTTAGGCTTTACCTCCCCTCCTTATGTTAAGACAGCCTTATCAGAGAACAATTCTGTACCTCAGCTGCCTCCACATACAGTATAGTCTGAGCACCAGTCAGTGTTGTTCTCCTCTGGGGACAGAAGTCAGAGGATCCAGATGACAAGGAGGGAGAGGCTCCTCCAAAAGCAGCATCTGGCTCTTTGGCAGATTTGTCAAGCACTTCTGCTAATGGGTTTGGATTTGCCCAGGGGTCTTTTATGTGGTTACATTGCAGATGGTCTGTCTGTTCTATCTTCTCCTTTTGAACACTTTTATTAAAAAAACCTCCAAACTGATAAGGTTCTTTATGAGTCTCACAAGATGCCTGTGCAGGCTCCTTTCTGTTAGTCTTCGCAAAGCTTTCCATATATCCAAACGTATGTCTTGAGTTTTGTTGGCAATTCTGTACTTAGTTCTCCAGTTTAACTGCCAAGTGATATAATTTACTGTGATCTGAGTTCGTATTATCGTCAAATATCTTTGGGAATTTCTTACTGTCATTTGTAGAGCAGAAGTAACTTTACCTCCTCTTAAAGCATGAAATATACTTGCCTTCCACTTGCCATCCACCTTTGAAAACATAAGTTTAAATCTGGTTTTGGTTAAATGTGAAAATTAGCATGATGGTCTCAATCTAATTCATAGGGGATTTGTGTCTGCCATTTAAGAGAGGCCCAGGACTGAAGTAGCAAGTCTGTGGGAAGGTATGTTTGGCAGAGCTATGGAGAAAGGCATGTGCAGTGCCCAAATAAATAAAGCAATTCCACGGATCAACTTTTTAACAGAATTATTTATTGTGTGGTGCGAGTGCAGAAGAGGGCAGAGAGGGAGAACATCCTGTTTGGTGAATTCCGTTTAAGTCCTGTTTCAATTTACAACTAAATCTCTGTCACTTTAATTTTTAAGGGTTTTGGGATTTTATTTGCTTTTCAGTGTAGAAGTAATTGGCAGGTGACTAGACATAAGATCATGTTTTATTCCTATGTTATTTCAGGCTTATGTCTTATTTTCCTTCTAATTATGTAGATTAAATTAAATAGAAAATAAACCCCTGTACTCTCAAAGATGTAGTGCTTTTCATGACTTTCTCAAAATAGTACCAGAGAAGCACATTCATCCCTCTTACCATTTCATTATTATACCATGTTTCCCAACAGCAATATTTTAACATTTGCTGAGAAACAACAATAAGTGTATTACAAAAAGCAATCATGTTGTTACAAACATTTCGCACCCTGCCCTGTCTCACAAACCAGGTTCTTGGGGAACCAACGGGGAGCCTGCGCTAAATGCAGTAAAGTTGCAATCTTGCATCTGCACTATGAACGTGGGTGGACATGAAAACCGACAGCACTGCAGGGTTTGTTTCCTGCTACCTTGTTTTTCCCTCAGTACTTGGACAGAAGTGGATATCTAATGATTTTAAAAGGCTAAGCAGAAGAGATCCAACCATTTGGTGTAAGCCATGTTTTGAACAGAGGGAGTTATAAAGGAGGGTAGCCAGCACAGAGGCTGGATCCCAGGGCTGCTGTGTGTGTGCTGGGGCGGTGAGGGCTGGAGGTGTCTCCGCCTGTGCCCCGCTCCTGTGGCTCTGGCCAGGCAGGCAGGTATACACTGGCCTGGGGGCTGGGTTATCAGCATGCAGGCTGAGCTGGAAATGGAGGTGTCACAGATTTGCAGCTGCTACCTGCCCCTTCTTGTGGCCCAAGGGGAAAATTCAGGGGAGGGGGAACTGTGCCCCAGAGTTCTCAGCGACACATATTTATTAACTCTTAGAAAAATCACCTACTTCACCCCAAATGAAAAAGGTATATATTCTTTAAGTTTCAAATTATAAAATAACTTTGGGAAATCAAACAGCAAAGCAAAGTGAAGTGTAGTCATTTTATATCTATTGTAAAGAACAGCCAGCATTGGTGCATTTATCAGAGCATCATTCTCTCTCTTGCTCAGAATAATGGAATTTGCTTTGAGTGTAATTAGTTAAAGTTCTTTTAGATTCTTCCAGGCAATAAGGTCATCCTTGGCAAAATGACAAGGGATATGTGCAGCACACCTAGTGTACCTTGCCATCCAGAGTGGCTGTGCCCAGCTACACCTTGCAGCCATCAGATGCTGAAGCAGTTCAGGCATCAGGCAGTCACCAAGTTACATATATTTGTTTTATATTCTAAACCAAACTCATTGTTGGGACTGCGACTATAGAACAGAAATAATTGCTTTTGACACAAACTGTTTTGGAGCCAAACATAATGTGCTCCACATGAGGTAAACTACAGAATATTTGTCTTGGAAGCCAAGATTCAGATCAGGTTTAACTTACAAGGGGAGCTTCACTGTTAAAAGTGAGACGTGTTAATGTTTCCCACGTTAAGACTGCTTGCCAGTAACTCCCTGTATATTGTATTTACCAAGAAAAGCTTCAGAATGTTTGCATTAAAATATGGATAGAGCATGAAAACTACAAGTTTTTGGAAACTCCTGCATTCTGCCCAGTCTGTCATCATAACTCATCCTTTCTGGAACCTGATGAAGTTCTTGCAAGGCTCCTGTGCTGGTGGCTAAAGAAATTACATTGAAATGAGGTATGGTCACTCTTAATACAGCACACCTGAAAGAGCTTCTTTTGCTTTTGACATAACCTGGTGAAGAAGAACCATGTTACAGTAACTAGTTTGAAATATAGCAGACATCTCAATTTAGGGTGAGTCATACAAAACCCACCCGTTGCTCTTTTTTTTTTTTTTATGAAAATATGAGTTCACACTTACATCGTGCTGTCCAGGCTCCACTGAGGCCAACAGCAAAATTCCCAGCCCTTCACCTCTGATTTCCCAATTTTATATTTGCTTAAATATTGTCTGACATAAATACAGTTGGCATTATTATATTTAAATTCATAATATTATCACTGCAGTAAGCAATGTCATTTTGATGGCTGTGCTTTAGCAGTAGATTAGCAACAGACTAGTAATTGGCAGAGCTAACCATCTCCATATTCCTCTGTATATATGAGAAACAGTCTTTTTTGCTCAAATCAGACTCAAAACCACCAAAGAAAAACTTTTGTGATCTTTCAGTCATTAGGTTTGTTACCTGTTCCTTGTGTCCAACCAGGTCACCTCTCAGAGATGTAGAAGGGACCCTGAAATTTCCAGCAGATTTTTCAGATGTGACTCTGAGCAGTTGTTCTGCAGAAGTGGTGGCATAGGGGGGAAGGCTTGCTGTTTGCATTCCAGTCATCTCCACAAAAGTGCTTGTTATTTGTTTGTGACATAGCACATCATGTTCTCAGAACAGCATTTGCAAGTGCCCGTCACATCTGGAAGTGATCAGAAGCTGTTGGGTGAACTAGTCTTTGAAAATGTGGCCCTGTGATCCAAAGACTTGCATTTAGATCTTATGTATCTGTAAACTGGTAGTTTATATTTCATGTAAGTTGGATACCTGGCAGCTCCCCATGGAACTGTGGTGTCATTATCAATTTTGATTTACTTAAATACTCACATAAGGACTTCAAAACCTACTTAGTATTTTGTTTCATTTTGGTTTTTGTTTGGGCTTTTTGGTTTTGTTTTTATTGGGTTTTGTGATTTTGTTTGTTTGCTTTTGGGTTTTTTTTGTTTTGTTTTTTCATTGTTGTTGTTGTTGGTTTTGGTTTTTTTTTTTTCTCAAGTAGCAGGTGCCTTTGTACCTTTATGTGTTTTCTGTTCACATGCCCAGGCTTGGGATGGGCTGGTCTCTATGTGGAGTAAAAGAATTGAGCTCCTAGCCCCTCTTTCTGCTATTCTTCCAGTTCCTGGTCCTTGACACTTAGTAGTTTAGATATTCTTTCTCTGGCTCCTGGAGTGGTTTTCTCCAACCAGCTGCCTTTTTCCTTGAGAAGAAGGGAATCATGTATTCAGGCACCACATTACCTCTTTCCAGATACTTCCTCCAGTGGCTGCAGTGTAAACCCTGAACTAAAATTGCATCCCATCAAAACTGTTGCTGTCACATTAGGATAGCCCAGAAAAGAGATCTCAGAGGCTGGGATCCAGCTGGCCAGAAGGTATTGTTCTGCCTTTTGTGTGTGCATCAGTCCATTATGTCAGAATGGAGGAGTTTCCCATATAAAACTACCTTTTGCTTTCATCAACTCAAACCAATTTTATACTTCAGAGTGGAAAGATGATGTGGAAGAGGAGCATATGGGAAAAAGTGCCTCCTGTTATTTATCTTTTCAGTGTCAGCCTGCCTATTTCTCTGCTCTGAATCTGTCTTTTGTAATTGAACAATCTCCTGAGCACAGAGCAGGTGAGCTGGAAGTTTATGCTGAGGTAAATAACTTAGTATGTTCCACTCCCCCTGATTTTTCTTGATTTTTATTTATTTATTTTAATCCTTGTTGGCTTTGGACAAGTTGGCTACGTGTCCACCAGAAGAATCCAGAAATGGTTCCTAGGTATTCTATGTTTTATCCAAAAGTGTGGAAATCCAAATTAATTTTACACTGTCTTTTAATTGTGACAGGGAAATGACATTCATTCCCAATAAAAGTCAGAAAGCAGTGAAAAATTATTGTAATGTGGATTTGTGGCTGACTGAACTACACTAGAATAGAGAGTTTTCTGTGGTTTTCTGGAAACCACATTAAATGACATTAAACTGAAATAAAATGTCTCAGTCAATCAGAAACAAGGGAAACCATGCAGTTACTGACTCCTAAGCAAGTAATAGTTTTCAGCAATTATATAGCACAACAATCCAAGCCATCTAAATTCATTGCTGTGTTTAATCATCATAAGAGCAAAACTAAACTTCTCACTTTGAGGCACAAGAACATTCCAGTTTTTCTTTTCTGACAAAAATAAACTTGAATTTTTAAGCAATTATCTTTGACAGTATTTAGTCATATCTTCTCACTAGAGTTACAAGGAACAAATACATACATTTTTTCAGTAAAAAATTGACATCAGCTTATTACTAAAGCCATATACTAACTAGATCAACAAAAGCTTCAGTCTTTGGCAGTTGTTCCTGCAGTGAGAAAAGAGGGAAGCGTAGATTTAATAAAGACAAAATATGTCTGACACCTAATTGTTAGGAAGCACAGAGAATCTCAAGGTGGCACAGGTCAAAAAAGGGAGGGTGATAGCAGAGGCTTAACTGGGGAAATGGGAATGGGGGGTGGGGAAGAAGCTGCCGCGCTGTTAAAAGAAATGTCTTTTTCTCTAGCAGTGAATGGTGTAAGGGCGCAAGCTACAATGCCGGCCTTTGTCACCAAACCTGCTCGCCCACGTTCTCAGCTGAGCCCTCTGCATCAAGAGCATCCCAGGCACTGAGACTGTCTGCCTGTCAGACAGCTCCTGTAAAGAGATACTGTCTGCATGAGGGCTTTTTTCTCTGGTATTAGGCTTGAATAGCCAAGTGAAGAACAATAGGCAAGAAAGCAAAACTGAGATAGAATCTCAGCTTGTTGCCCCTTTATGCCCCAAAAGAATTACCTAAGGAGTCTCATCCTCTGTAAGACAAGCAGTTTATTTGAGATTGAAAAAGCTATTAAACAAATTCAGGCACTTTTGAGTTTTTCTCAAACTATTGTTCCTTTATAGTACAAGGACTTGCTCCACAGTGCAGTTACTGCAATATCTGGATATGGGTTCTTTTCCTGTGAGCTTGAACTCCTGTGCTGGGAAGCGGCATGGTGATACTCAAGCTTGTAATGAATAGTCCATAGGGAGTCTAGTACAGTCCTCACTTTATACTTACAGTTTTGCAAAGCTCAACCTTGTGATTTTTTTTTTTTTTTTTATTACCTATGTGATATTCTTTAACATGGTAGAAAATCTTGGATGTTTTAATTCTTTGTTTCGCTAAGGTTCCCTCTTTTTGATACCCTCTGTCTGATTGACATTGGTTGTAGATTGATGGAAGTATTTTTATTCTTGAAATATCAGTGTGAGTTTACTTTTGCCTCTTTGCATTACTTTTTTAATATGAATGTTGACACTGTACTTACAAACACATAAGGAAAAGAAATTCTACAGCTATAATCTACCTCCTATTCCCAAATTATTACAAAAAGTTTAGCTCTTGTTTACTGTATTGCTAAAAAAAAAGTAACAAAACTCTGAGGAGTATTTGCTGGTTTTATCAATATAACATGAAATAATTTTACTGCTTCTTAGCACTGTATTGCTCTACAAGTTAAAAAAGGAGGCCTCAAGGAGAGCAGGAAGGCGGTCCAGTACTATTATTTGTTTTTAAATCTGGCAAGCTTCCAGAGCTTGTGTGTTGGAGGGGCAGCTTTTGCAATATTGTGCCTAGAATAGCAAAAGTTTTGCTGTTTTGGCCATCCACTAAGCTAAACAAGATCTAGAGGTGGGCTTGATGTGCTGGGAAAAACAAGAGGGGTGGTTGTCTCAGTGGAACAAATTTATCTCATTGGTTGTGCTCTTCCTTCTCCGTACCTTTTACAGTGGCAAAAAAAAAAAAACAAAAAAAAAAAACAATTACAAAGGCTGCCATAAACAGTGTAAAAGCACTTGGAAAAGAAAATATTAACTTGTATTTTGGGGTTGATGAAGTGATTGGAAATGTTACTCATTTGAGGAATTTATTTTGGCTGTGTGTTTTGTTGAGTTACTGGTGGCGATTTTCTATGGAAAGGTGTTGGGAAATTTTTTTATTTTGTATACACTTGAACACGTGTCTGTGTATATTGAGCACCAAAGAATTATTATAAGATTGGATATATCTGTGTGTTAGTGTACATGAATTTGTATACAACTGTATATTCCCTGGAAACCTGTCCATCATCCAGAATCTCTCTCTCTCTTCACCCTCTTTCTTACTGCCCACTGTAGCCTTTAAAGGGTTGGTGTCTTTTTAATTGCATTATTTACAGTTCTTATAGGTGCAAGGGAACATGAAAAATATCTGGTCTAACTATGAATGTAATTAAAAAAAAAACCAAAACAAAAAACCAACAAAAACAAAGCCCCAAAACACTAGGAAAAAAGCCTTTATTAAATTATTAATTATTTATTGCTTTAAACTTTGTTGCAGATTTTATGTAGATTGGACAAATGACATTTGTGTATGTGCATCCGTTTTTGATTGTTTTTGTCAGAATTAAGGCTTGTATGAGCCAGCTCAGACTGCATATGGAGAGGTGAGATCACTTGTCTTGTTCAGAACATGGATGGAAGATCTTCCCAAAAATTTTATGTGGGAAATAGAAAAAAATATAATCTACTTGTCTTCAAAACAGTTCAGTTGGTCTGAGAGCTGAGCTGATACCTGTAGGAAACAGATTTAGCTGAGATTGAACAGTTCTGTTATCCAACTTTCCTATTGCACTAAAAGTTAATTTGAAGCAAAGGGAAAGTCCCTGTTTGCTTAATTTCAGAAACCTCTAGGGTAGCTGATAACTTACATGGACAAGACTCCAGATTTCTGTGAGAAACTATGGAATGTTTAAGAATTGGTGTTACAACCAGAAGGATTCTAGAAAAGGAGGGGGGATATTAACCTAACAATAATAGTAATAATAGTAATAATACTAGTAATAATGTGCATTTCTGTTTAGTGAGATTCTGCTAAAGAAATATATGTGGTGAATTTCCTGTCAAAGCATTTTAAATACTTCAAAATTTTTTCTTATGTTTATTTACAAACTAAGTTAAATTATTCAATTTTCAATAGCCTCTGTCTAGTCCGTCTTTCAGTTCTCCTCTAATTTGGATTTGATTCAAATTCTGCACAAAGGAATTGGTATTTGTAAAATGTCCTGGTTAGGCTAGAATTTGAAGTACTTAGTTTCTGTGTTAGAATATTTATTTTTTTATAAGTCATTTCATACTTTTGATCTTGGTAAAAAAGTTTCAACTGGATTATAAAGCAAAAGTTTGCATTTTAAAGCATGATCTCTTTCAAGAAAATCATGTAAATATATTCTACTTGTAGAATTAATAGCTAATGAATGGAGTTGCAAGCTGTGCAAGGACCCACCTCTTAGTCCACGTTAATAACAGTTAAACTGGAAATGCAGACGGAGAGCACAATTATAGCAAACGAGATTTTCTGAAGATAAATTTTATGTCTGCTGAAGAAAAGCAGTGCACAAATGAATATGTGATTGTAATGAAGGGGGGGAAGAGAAATTTCAAAAACAACTGTAGAAGCAAGGCTTGAGCTTTTTACTTTCAAAACAACAGAAGTGAAAGCTATACAGAAATAGAGATATGCAGGTGTCAAATGGGGCAATCATAATCAGTCCTGCTTACACCTTCCCATGCAAGGTTGGGTTATGGTGCTGGGCTCTGCACTCTGGTGGTCTGGGGTGGAGCACAAGTTTTGTTCATCTACGCTTGTAAAGATGGGACAGAAGAGGGTGGAATTTCTCTCTTTGGATGCTCTTCCGTAACCTACTTCTGAGCATAGGCTAACCCTTGAAAAGATGTAACTTCAAGCTGGGGAACAGAATATGCTCTAATGGGGAAGGCCCAGAATCTCCACACAGAAGTATTTTGGATTCAAACCTTCTTCAGTTGGGCAGGGTTGTCCACGGGTTGGAGTTAAAGCCCACTGAGATCTGAGAGACTGTTCTGTGAAGTGGGATGTTTTAGGGACTTTTCCAGTAAGCCTCTGAAATGATCCACTAAGCATGTGCAAATACCAGCTTTCAAAGGCTTTAAGCACAGCCAAAGCAGAATAAAAGACCAATCTGTCTTGCCAGGTTCCAGGTTTCTGCTCAGAAGCTGGGAATAGTGCAAACCTTCCTCAAACAGTCAAGAGATAATTCAAACAGGTTTTTATCAAGCAATCCATTTCCTGACAAAATGTATCTTTTTATACAGTGTAGAATTTAACTTATTCTAAAAAGCAGTTTGAGACCTTGCCGGAACAGAAAAACTAAAGCTCAGTTATGTGCCTGGCAGAGAAACAAAGTATGTAAAATAAAATTGTACAGTGTAGTGTTTTAAGCACCTTTAACGATAAACTTTATTCCGCCTAAATTGGAACACACCTACATTTGCTAGAAAGCAGTCTTTAATAAATAGCTGTATAAACTTAGAAGTATTAATTACTCCTTCAGAGATTTCTTTTAACCTTTTTTTAGTGCAAGAAAGCACATACTGAACCTGAACCTGCTTCTGATTAAGTCAGTGAAAGCAGGACTCTGATAAACATTTAGTTTGACAAAATGAATTCAAGATGTTGGAATTATTTTGTCCATTTTACAAAGCATTTTTCCTGAATCCTCCATTCACTGGAAGATAAGATTTTAGTAAGTCTATTACATCTTCCTGAGAAATTTTTAGGCTAAGGGTAAACTAAATGCATCCAGAAAAGTGAATAGAATTATATGTGTTACACAGAAGGTAACGTGCACTTCTGTAGATAAATCACATAGGGATATATTAAAGTAATCCCTGTACTTGTTCACACAGGATGGAGCACCCAGGATAATATAATGTATACACATGGTTTTGTGAAACTTTTTATTGGTTTGGATATCCTTTTTATTCTTAATAGACTACCAATAAGTACAAGATGTCTTTTACTCATGCAGAAAAAATGTCTATTTGTGAAGGCACTACTTTAAAACAATTTTAGTTAATTAACTTGCCATATCTGTGGATGAGATGCCATTGATTACAGAAAATAAATTAGGGTGATAAAAATACTTCTCTGCACAGAAGCTTTCATGCTTGTTTGGAATAAAAAGTATTAATTCTACAAAATTTGATTGTTTATATTCTTTCCCAAGAAAATGAGAGATAGTGGACCTAGTTTTCTAATTAAAAAAAAATCTGATTTGATTAAGAAAGCCTGATTCATATGACTGTGAAAAGTGCTTAAAATGGATACTTCTTAGAACGACTAGGTAGGTGAACCAGTGATTTTGCTTCTAAAATGCCACTGAAGCGTTTGCATCTGTGGCAATGATATATGCCTGTCTGAAAAGAAGTTATTGTCACTTTCATTCAAACCAAGGGGAAAAAAAACACGTGTGAACTTTCCAAGCTGGAACTGCCCATTAGGTATCTGTGTGCTGATCATACTTCAACAGGAAATCATGATATTTAAAACTGCCAAGTGAACACGTGGGGAGCATTACTCTGTATATGCAATGAAACATGCATTGTTAATTTTGTGTAGCATTCTTCTGCTCCCTTAAATACATACAAGATGGAAACTCATAGACTTTTTTTAACCTTTAGCTGCTATACTTGTACAGAAACTGCTAAACAAAACCTGGCAGACTTGTAAACAACCTGAGTTAATTTTATTTCATCTAACACTGATCATATTTCCAGTAGACAATAAATATAATGCACTGCTGACAGATGTGTAGAAATTCATATACAATTAGATGAAGAAATCAGGTTCAGTGCAGTTCAAATCTCAGTTTATGCCTTTGCATTTCCTTGAATATGGCTGTAAAATTCTAACTTACTGATGCATGGCCTGCAGCAATACCATTTTTTTCCTGCTCACCCAGAGGGCTGCTGGGCAGGCTGTTCTGCCAGTGGCTTAGCCACTGCATCTCATTGTTGACTCAGGCACTTACTTGAGTAAATGGGTTTGTTAGCTTCATGTGGATTTGGGTAAGGCCTTCATTTATTTTCCCAGATGAGATATAACATTTCCTACATTTTCTCAATTATATTCAAGACATGAAAGCTCTGAATCTCTGTCTTGGGTTAAATGAATGTAATGTGAGGGAGTAAATCATCCAGGAAATCAGCAGAATTAGGAGCACAAAAGCCAGCTTATTTCATTTTCTGGAGGGGAAAAAAGCCAGGTTCAGCCAGCTGATCCACATTTGATGGAAAGGTAGTGGGGATTTGTTTGTTTTTCCACAGAAGAGAATGTGTGGAGCAGAGAAGATAGGCAGTTTCAAAGTGAAACTTGAAATAAATTCTTAAGATATTAATTGTTGCCCTTGATGATTTGCCATTTGATTGTCCTGGTCAGAATACGAATGCCTGGGAGCTGTTGTTACTGAACCCTTCCAACTGCTCATCTTTTTCCTTGCCGTCCCAGCCTTTTACAGTGTAATTGAGTTTTTAGTCCTCTGTAAGACAATCTTTCTGTTGGCCTTTGGAGTATACATATGGTAAATCGTTCTCTTGTTACAGATGGGCTGGCAACTTTGCTTATATATAAAAAAATTGTTTCTCTGGGGAAAAAAAAATCTGTGCAATTAATATATAAATGAAGCAAGGAATAGGCGAGTGCACACTGCAAATTGGATTGCAATTACCGGTCTAACAAGAAATGTTCCTTGTCTGCTCTCTCTTTGTCTGAGAAAGGCAGATCTGTTGTCACTGCATGAAAGCCATCTACAGGCCCCCGGTGTAACTGTGATGCTGGAATTCATTGCAGTCTAAATCCACTTGAAATTTTGCAAGCTTCCCAGAAATTACACAGAAGAAAATAAATATCAAGTGATCCAAGAAGAATACACACATTTGTAGGAGTGAAGAATTTTCCAGATGTACATGAAAGTTCTGTTCATTCACTTGTATGGTCTGTTCCTATAATTTACTGTGGATGCAGTAACTGCTGATGGTTGGAATACAGATAATGAGAGGCAGAAGTTCCTGTTTCAGCTTTCTGTGTAACGCCTGACTTTTCACCTAGTTTCTCTGTTTCCTTCTAAGAAATACCTATATACCTGAATTTGTTCATTTATCTCTCCATCTGTCCATCCGTATACGTGCACTACCTCACGCACAAACTCTATGGTGTGTTTCAGTGGCAGTTTTATAAGCCTGTGTCACTTCATAATGCCTAAAGGAAAGGTGGAAAATAGTGGCATTGTTGCTGTTACCTACTTTCCTATGTTTGGTAAAAAGCAAAGATGTCAAAGGAATCTGTAATGATTTGTTAATCTCAATGCATTGCAAACTCTCCATATTA
>WEIU01016904.1:402740-430308 GCA_013389925.1 Aegithalos caudatus | reverse complement strand
GAAAAAGCAGATTATTTTAGATAGTGTCACAATGCATTAATACTGTTGCCTTGGTTTTTAACAGGTCTATGGAAATGCAGGATCTAGCCAGTCCTCATAATCTTGTTGGAAGCAGTGATGCACCAGGTAGTTCCAAACTGGATAAATCAAATCTCAGTAGCACATCAGTCACAACAAATGGAACAGGAGGTAAGTATAAGACACAGCTACCACAAAGAAAGTTTTGGCAGGGTTTTGGTCATATGCATTTGTCACGATACGACGCAGAAATGAAGGCACAGAACCCAGTCAGCTCGAAGGCAGGAAAAAGAGAGAAAGTTTATTTACAACTTGGGTTTTATAGTTTTCCAGGGATTACCCCTGGATTGGATAGAGAAGTTACCACCTCTCCATCCACACTGGTGGAGACAAAAGTCCATCAAATGTGTCTCCTTGAGAAAGGAATGTAAACATAGATTGTTTTCCTACAGAGTCCTTGAAAGGACTCCACTTCAACATATAAACATACAAAAAGAACCTCAGAAAATCAGATTTTAGAAATTCTCAGAAGGCTTTAGAAATGTGGGTGACATGCGTTTTTTACAATAATTTCAAGAATGACCATATACCCAATTATAAATCCAGTAAGAATTATGAAAAATTGGGTGTCATGCAGGTGTAAATTTCTAATTCCCACGTCACTTCTTTGATTTGCACCAGCTGAAGTAAGAGGCAGAACTGAAAGAAAGTGCAAAGATGAAGTAAGGAAAATTTTTGAATGGTTGATCTGAGCACAATGTTAAATGTTTGCTCATACCTGTTGGTAACTTACAAAATAAATTGTATTTTCTGTGTCATACTTCCTTGATGAGTAATAATTTACTCTTATACCCTGAGTTACATGCACTTATGTTAAATTAAAATCATTATCAAGACAAGTGCATCAAAATTACTTAGGTAGTTTTTTTCCTCTCTGATAAATTTCATTTCTTGGGAGCTAATAAAAGTTTGTAATAACGAGATTGTTGGACTTTCCTCAGCAGTAGCTGGTCATTGCTGCTATAGGTGATGCTGTAAGGACAGCACTGCCATGCAACTACAGCGCAGATATTCCAATGCTTTCAGATCACCAATTCTGCCACAGCAGTGGGAGGCAGGGTGCCACAGTCTGAGACGCAGTCCATGAAAGTGACACCATGGATATGAGTCAACCTAAAGTTTCTTTTTTAGAATTTATACATTCCTGTCTATTTTAACAGTTGGTACTAAGAAAAAAAACCTGTTCTTTCTGACCACAAGATAGAACATTTTATTCACTTACTCTATTTAAATAAAAGTCTGTCAATGTCAATAAAAAGTGGATGTGCCTGAGAGGGTAACAGCTCTGCAAAGAAGAGGTAGACCATATTTTTAAACAGAATCTTTATTCCAGCATAAAGCAAAGAGAAAACTTCAAGTATGCTATTAAAGAACACTAGTAACTGGATACCTCTATATTATAGAATGTGCATAAATAAACCAGTTAAAATAATACTCATAAAACCAATACAGTTCCATTAAAAGGCTTGACTTAAAGTGCCAGAACACTGATTTGCCTTGCAGACTGTTCATTTACACTGAACAGACATTAGGAGAATGAACTGTTGTACCATTCCTGTCCTCAGGAGACAACATGACTGTGTTAAATACTGCAGACTGGTTGCTGAGTTGCAGTACTCCCTCCTCTGCAACAAGTATGAGAGACCCTGGTACAGTGCATGCGTGTGTGGTGTCTCCATGACTGCTGTGTGACATCTCTCTCCATTTGCTCTGGTCTTTTCTTAGGTAGTTTGAATGTTCTCATGGGGTTCCCCCTCACCCTGAGCATTTTTTTCCTACTCTTTCTCAAAGACTTTTCCCACAGCCAGAAAACTGCTAGGAAGTTGCAACAAGTAGTTGTCTTACAATGCTTTGAAAGTCATTTGATGAGCAAGGAGAATTTAACCCGCTTATAATTAGCTTAGTTGTCTACGTGCTCTGAGTGACTGGGATTGTCTCGTGGTGTTCAGCATTGCTGGGAATTGCCAGTAGTCAGCATTGGTGGAAATCAGACTGATGGAATTTTGACAGAATGCCCATTTGCTCTTGTTTTTAAGTGGAGCATTGCATGATTACCTGAGCACAAGTCAAAGTTGACAGTATTGTTCTTACTCCTACTAAGACATCCATTATTAATAAAAGCTTATGTCTAATGTGCTGCCACATGTAACTTGCCACTTTACAAAATTTCGGCCAAATTTTCCAAGCTGTTGTTTTCATTTATGAGTTTCCTGACATGTATTATTAATTGTCAAAAGTTGAAAGGACTAACAATAATTCTATATCTGACATCATTGCAGTACATATGGGATTAATTATAGGTGTAAACATGCATCACCATGTTTCTCTACAAGTCATTGCAAAGGTGCTTAAGTTGTGCAGGTTTGCACTAAAGTTAGGAAGATTTCAAAAACTTGCCCTTTTAAAAATTCCCTCAGAATTAGCTTGCCATTTGTAAAACACATATGCAAAAAAAAAAAAAAAAAAAAGTTGACTTGAGCACAAAAGATAATTTGCACTAGAATAAGTCATTCCATGTGAATGCTCCTGCTCAATTACAAGATTTTCAGTTTAAGGAAGGCTGAGATGACTTGATCTGTCACCTCATTTAACTGTTCAGCATGTTCAGGTAAATGTGGAAGATAACAATTTAAGTACTAATTATTAGTAGTGAGGAAGTACAATGTGTTACTTGTATTAAATTTGATTTTCCATAGGCAGTAGAATGTTTAGAACTGTGCTTCTATATTCCCAGGAAATCTCTTAAGGCTTTCTAAAAGAAGAAAATCATTCCTATGACAAGCTGTGGGGTTTATTGTTTCACATGAGCTTTTAAAATCAGATTTGTTTCCTGTAACTTCTGTTGCACTTGCTTGTCCTCCTTCATGCACAGTATTAACACTTCTTCCGCTAAAACTGTGCATTCATTTTCAGTCCTCAACATAGAGGAATGCTTCAGAGAAAATAAAAAAAGGAGCCAGCAGAGTAGCAGTCATTTTGATCTGCTAAGTCCTTTCATCAAGGTATATTGTAGAAGCTGTTTCTTGTTTGGAGCTGTACTCTGAGTTAGCCTTAAATAAATGAAGTTTGGATGAGATCCCTGGAGGTCATTTGGGCCAAGCGCTGCTCAGAGCAGAGCCAACTTTGCTGTTAGATCATGTCGCTCAAGGCAGCATTGAATTTTCCTCCTACATCTAATTGGATTTTTCCCTTAGTGTAGCTTGTATCTGTTCCCACCTGTTGTTTCCCAGGGTACCTTTTGAAGTGAGTGTGCCTCTGTTCTTTGTCATCTTTGCACCTTCCCATTAGATAGCTGCAGGCAGCAATTAGCTCTCCCCTAAGCCTCCTCTTCCTAGGACAGAACAAGCCCAGCTTCTTGTGTCTCCTGGTACATCACGTGCCCCAGCACCTGATGATGTTGGTAGCTCTACTCTCTCACCTTGTAGTCATGATCTAAACCCAGCTGGAAACTAAGCAGCACACAGCTGCTTGCCCTACCCCAGCTGAGAGCAGAACACAGGCAGTCTTCACTGCTAGCAGCACTCCAATGTATTTCTAGTTAGAGATTGCTTTTCATTTTATTATCACTCTTTCAATACATTAAACAAACAAAAAAATAGTTCTCTTGAACTAATGTTAGAATATTTTGTTTTTCCTAAGTTAGCTTTGTGCTTTTTCCCCTCTTTATTTCATGGCATACAACATAAAGAAAAATAGGTCTTAGTCAAAATCTCTAGCTATGCTGAGGAAGGACCTTGATGAATTCCTTACTGTCATAAAATCTGAATGCAAAAAATTAGAACTGTTTAAAATCAAACACATATAAAAACACTTTCTATAGGTATTTTTCAACAAAACTCAGTGCCAATATAATGTTTTTCCTCAAGGTAGCTATAGGAGATAGTTTCTTTTGTTTTAGATTATTTGCTTGACAGGGAAAGAAAAAAGATGCTGTCTATTTGTGCTGATAGTAGAACAGTGCATTAACCAGTACTAGATACAATTTTAAAGTAAAAATTTCTATTAATGACTGATGTTTTCGTTAAATATAACAAACACATACTGTCTTCTTAGATGCAATGCTGAATATTTGTAGCTAAATAGTGAAGTACTTAGTGTAGCTAAGTAGTGAAATACCTTCTTGAACAGAAAGAGATTAAGGTACTAAAAAGTACTTTTTTTCATGTAGGTAGGTGCCCAGACTTTGCAGATCTACATAGAGGCATCTGTATGTAGTAATCAGCAAATAAATTAATTTAGATACTTTTGATACTTCAGGTAACAATACATGTTCCACATGACTGAGAGGTTTATTGGAAGCCATCATTTTGTGGCAAATAACCCTTGAACTTTTTCTTGATATGTATTTTATTGATATGATGAAAATAAAATCACATCCTTCTCAAATAATTATAGAAATGGGAATGACTGATTATTACTGTTAAGAATTACTTTTTTTCATTTTGAGTTGTTTTTGTTACAGCTTTTTTTTTAAATGAAAAGATAATAGCTAGTGAAATGAGGCATACACAACATCTTCAAAAATGTGGCTAAATTCCTTCCCTAATGATTCCATATTGAATTAATATCCTGCTGCTTGCAGGGAGACTGTTTGGACATGGTAACTTTATGAAAGAGAAACAATAATGAAAAGAAGTTCTCATTCAAAAGTTTGTTACTCTCAGACAGTAAATGGAAAGATACAACTGTATGATTGAAACCAGAAGGTGCTACTTGGTTTGGTGGCAGTGGTGCACTGGTAATGCTGCCGGGCAGTCTACCAGTCACAGTGAAAAAATGCATCCCAATTTCTCCTGCTTGATCCAAATAAGTGTTCCTCTGAATTCAGCACATGTCACTTGTACAGTTGTACACATCAGCAGCATCCCATGTGACTTCTTGAATTAAGATCTATTAGGCAGTGTGACTGAAAATGGGATGTGATTTTGTAGGAGAGGTAACTCACACAGGGCTTGTCACAGGCAGCTTTACTGGTAGCTGTGCAATTTCTAATGAACAACTCCTGGTGCTCACAGACACAGTGAGGAATAGCAGAATGTTATTGCTATTGCTTGGCTGCATCATGGGAAATATAGGTTGGATATTAGGAAAAAGTTTTTCATTGAAAGAATAATAAACTACTGGAATGGCCTGCCTGGGGAGGTGGTGGAGTTGCTGTCCCTGGATGTGCTTAAATAAAGACTGGATGTGGCACTCGTGGTTTAGTTGAGGTATTAGGGCATGGGTTGGACTCGATGACCTTGGAGGTCTCTTCCAACCTAGTGATTCTGTATGAAATCTGTGTGTGAAACTTGGGGACAAGTTTCCTGAAATATACAAGTCTCAAATGACCCCACACAGAGTTTGATGACAGGATTAAGCATATTAAGCAGGATTGGCCTCACTGTTTTCCTACAGCTGTAGGACACACAGTCTTAAGCTGTGCCAAGGGAAATTTAGACTGAAAGAGTGATAAAGTACTGGAATGGCCTGCCTGGGGAGGTGGTGGAGTCACCATCCCTGGACGTGTTTAGAACAATGAATGTGGCACTCGGTGCCATGGTTTAGTTGAGGTGCTAGGGCATGGGTTGGACTTGATGGTCTTAACGGTCTCTTCCAACCTAGTCATTCTGTGATTCTGTAATGGGTCTGTAGGTGTTGTTCTGAACATTTTTCCCATGAGGAAACTAATCCTTTATTTAGCTCATGCACTGCCTTTTCTGCTGCAGACTGTATGAGGGATAGTGAACTTGAGGGCAGTTTAGGCCATACTTGGACTGAGTCAACCTCTGGAAGTACCTCTGTCTCAGCTAAACATAAAGGGAGACTAGTAGGCACCTTTTATATGCTTGATTTAGGTGACTTGAATCTGAGCCACAGTTTTTAAATACATTGCCAGCTCAGAACATGAAATTCCCCCCTTTCCCATACTGTTGCCAGCGCAGTCAAACGTGGACACAGTGATGTTGACAGATGAGAGCTTTGGGCAGCTTAGCTGAGGCCTCTCAGAGGCGTCAGGTAACCAGCTGGCAGAGAACGCCTTTCCTTGGCATGTCAGACCTGCTGGGGGGGCTCTGCCAGGCTGGCTGTCACAGCAAAGGCTTCTTCACAATTCCCAGGCTGTGCCCATGGAATCTGGATACCTGGCATGCAGCTGTGGTAGTTGCTTGTGCAAATCTTCATTGCCTCTTCACTCTGTGCCCCTGGGCACCAACCGGTGATATCCATAAGATTGTGATGAATGTCCATGCCCAATCCTAACTGACCTTCATGAAGAAATTACATTAATGTGTTGAGGCTTCCACATTTGCCAGTCAGACAGCTGATAGGAGCTGCAGTGTATTCTCTACTGCTGTTTCTTACCACATCAATTGGATGAGTGGTTCCCAAATTCCATTACAAAAGTCCATACCAAATGTTCTGTCCAGGTAACATATTAAATTATAAAGTCTGTATTGCCTCTCTGGTGCTTTTTGTGCTTTCAGTTACAGCTTGGATGGTAAGACTGCATGATGATCCATAAAAAACAAATTTGAGTTTAGAGTATACCGAACAGTTTGGTAACCTTTGCGTACGAAGCTGACTTCTTGTGGCTTTCATTTGTGTCCTACTCTAGTTCTTTGACTTTTTTTCTTTCAAACTTCTCTCTTCAGCTGTGGAAAATTGCTTGCTGGTGACCTAGCTCATAAAGGCCCCCACAGACCCTGCAAAAGGGGAAAGGGAAAGGAAACATGCTGGCACTGTGAAAGTAATTTGCTTCTGTATTAGCATGAAACCATACTATAGTAATTTTACTTGTCAGGCAAAACTATTTTTGTTATGTGCTACATCCCTTGACAGCTAATGTTTCCTTCCTCTGTGCTACTCTTAGGGAATTGTTAGAATCAATTAGATTCAGGCTGAAATCTCCCCAGAAGATATTCCAGTTGCTAAAACCAATAGCTGGATGAATGCACAGATACAGAGCTGTGTAGATAAATGGGCATTCCTGTCAGATTTCTGTCGATTGTCTCCGTGTGGTGCTAGAGTGAAGGTTGAAGCTGTTGCACGTGTGCTTGTTTGAGCTGGACTACCGCTAGTGAGACTGGCATGAGGACTCCAATACAAATCTAGAAGTAAAAACTCATGTCTACTTATTCTTCTATGTAGTGTCTCTTCTTGCAGTCAAAACAGAACCCATGAACAACAGTGAAACAGCAACAACAACTGGAGATGCATCGCTTGACACTTTTACTGGGTCAGGTAAAGCCATAATAAAATGATATTTTGTTAGATGCACATTAATGCAGCATTTAATAACCCTCACTAATGAACATTTGCATGGAAGCAATCCTTACGAAGCTACTATAAAATATTATAGTGACTTATACCTAATAATAATAATAATAATAATAATAGTAGAAATAATAACTTTTCATAGCTTTTTCATTTTTGTAAATGCAACTCAGCAATTTACATGAGATGTGATCTTAAAAAATGCCTAATAATAATATTGCCTAAGACCACTGCTGTTTGCAAAAATCTCAAAATAATGCTGTTATTAGGGTACTGTAGATCTTTTTTCCTCAGCATAATTCTCGTATGATATTAGACAAAAAAAAGGGATTGTATTTACATCAGCCATGCCAATTTGAACAGTTTTAAATCTTAGGGTTTATACTTCAGTGTTAATCCTTTTATTCCTGTTAGCAATGGGTTAGTTTAAACACTGACCAGATTGCCATGTTAGTCTCTTTCCACTGAGATGAGGTACTTTCTTTCCAAGAAAATAGTTTTACTTTAAATAATCATAGGCTTCAATTATTCTCAAAAAAATCAAACAAAGTAAATCCCTATAAATTATTAAAATGTGATGAACTGTGGAAAAGAACAGATAATCAGCCTTCTAATCATTAAGCTGAATTCTGCTAATAATAATATTAAAAAGGAGAGGCGGGAGAATAAGTTTTGCTTCTGGAAATACCAGTTCAGTAATGTCCTGACTGAAATGTCACCAAAGTCACGAATTACCACTCCACACTGATGCTACTATTCCTTTGGTAGACTTAGGTAGTCAAGCTCTATTTAAAATAATCTTGAAATCCCAATGTTTCTGTGTAATTAATTTTTTAAATCGGGTTTTGGAATCAGGTCTTTTAGCTATCAGCCCAGAAGTTGATTATTCAGAAAAGTATTTATAATTAATTTAATGCCTGAAGAAAAGGTATTTTGTGAGACTTAAAGCATTTACTGTTTGTGATTAGAAAAATGAAAACATTGTCCTCATTATAACTATACCAAGAGGAACCTCAGTTTAAAGGCTAAAACATTCCATTAAAAAATTAAATAGTCTGGGCTAAAATTTAACTTTTCTTTTTCAATCTGTTTTTACTCAATGTTAAAATTTTATTAGTAACTATTACAAATCATAAAATATCCAAGTCCATATATGATTTTTTCATTGTTGGTGAAGTTTTATCAGCTTCTACCATGTATTTAAGGCAGCTGACTCGTATTCTATGGCTAAGGCAACATTGGAGTGCCAAGAATTGCAACCTTCAGCTGAGGTTTAGATAACAAAGTAACAGCTTGATTTCCCCAGGTGCCACTCACCCGTCAGCTTCCACTGACTTCAAAAGAAGTCTTAAGATCTCTACACTTTGGATGTTTGGAAAGTTGCTGCCTCAAAAAAAAAAAAAAAAAAAAAAAAAAAAAAAAAAAAAAAAAAAAAAAAAGGCAGGAATTTGAGCCTTGCACAGTCCTTTTTTGCCTGTTAGCCACCTGCATACTCAAAAGAAATACGAACCTCATTCTCAGTTTAGTGCACAAACTCAAGCATTAAATGAGTACAATCATTCTCAGTGGGAAATCAATAGTCTGCCTGTCTGGGTGATGTGCAGTCTTCATCATCAGAGCGAGACACAGAGCTGCCCTGATAACGCACTCAGCCTTTCATAAAAATTGAATCTGTTACTTTTGCACTTGCCTTTTACATGTACTCCCAAGTCAGACAATTTTTTCTTTTTTTTGCTCTAATTTTATGGCAGAAGTGCTAAAGAATGGAGAAAACTCAGCAAACCCAGGATTTCTCTGATTTTTTAGACTAACTGGTTAGTTGGGAAGTTCAGTGGGTTGCCAAAGACAGTAAATGCTGAGTAGTAGACAGATGTCATTTCAAATGAGCCACCTGTGACTGAAAGATTGCGTAACAAAGTCCAACACTGAACAGTTTGTTTTTTCCTGAAAATGAGGAACGTACATGTGTTATTCCCAACTATGGCAAAATCATGATGCCAGCACTTCTCTGTATTTTATGAAAAGAGACATGGGTGAAAAGAGGACTCCTGGTGCTGAGACACATTTGAGAGTCTGCCATGCAGAAATCCACTCCTTCAAATGCTCTACCCATTAAAATTGATTTCCCTGCTCCAAAGGCAGACAAAACACGTGACCTGTCCTGGAACTGAGCAGAAGGCTCAGCAAGCCCTGTGGTTTGTAAAGTAGTCATCCCTGTCCCTAATGACCAGCTGTAAGTGATGGTATACAGATTGTGTGAGGTATAGGGCAGGAAAGACAGGTTAGACGTCACGGAAAACTGTGATTCTGTGAACTGTTGACTGAAAAGCTGAAAAGAAAAAGTACATAGATCTCTTGAATTTAGAGTGGCAGTTCCCCTGATGGCCTTGCCCTGGCTGCTGGGATTGGCAAAGTCCTGTTCAGGACTGCAGCCTGTGCATTGCAGCTCATCCTCATGTTTGTGCTGCAGAGCTGCCCCAGGAAAACCTGTGACTCTGGGCATGGGTTAGCCAGGTGAAGAGTCATATTGTGCACCCCCCCTTCCTCCTCCTTCTTCTTCAAAGGGGAACAGGTGGTAATTAGTGTCCTCAATTTGCAGCTCTGTGATTCTGCAGCACACTCCCACTGGGGTGGGCATTCACAGGCCTGGGAGAGGTGCACAGCCCCTAACTGAGATTTTCATGCACTGTGGATTTGTTGAAGCTGCTGTACTGTAATATTGTATATATGTTGCTTACAATAGTGGGTTAATTTGAGTGGAGTGGAGAGAGAGGTATTTGATGTTCTCATCGTTTTTACTTAGTATTTATTACACACAGGATATAGAATATAGTTTGTAGATATGGAAAACAATTTCTGAAGGCTATAAAGGTGAAGTTAGGGAATTTCACTGCTGTTTGACCTACATTTGGTGCATAGAGATTGTGGTGTTACTTAAAAGAGGTCCTTTTAACCTAACCTTTTTGCACAGAATTTTCCAGATGTATGAGGAAAAAAAGCAAACCTCCAGCCCATATTAATGTACTGAACCCAATACATGCTATTAAAACAGTTAATGGTCATTTAAATCCTCCACAACCACCTTGGCCAGTTGAACTAAGACAGTAACTGGTAAGAGCTGGCTGTCAGCTTGCCCCCTCTGTGAAACAACATTAATGGGGACTGGAGAGATCAAGGGTCTTATACCTGCCCTGAAGGGAATTCCTCTGGTAATTTCAAGTAGTGAAGTCTTAGGAATATTTGAGTTTTTCAGAGAATAAACAACTTTGGGTTGTTTTTTTTGTTTTTGTTTTTGTTTTTGTTTTTAACGTAAGCAACACAAAAGAGCATTTGGCCCCATTCACATAATGCCTATATAAAGTGCCACAAAACCCACAGCAACCTGCCTCACCATCTCCCCCACTGCCAGCAGTCCTCAGGGAAGGGAGATGTTAGGAGGCTATCCAGCAGCCAAAGCTGATTAAGTTTGATAACCCTTAGAATTAGCAGTTTCATCTGTGAGATAGATACAGGTGTGGTCCACAGGCTCCACTCAGTTATAATGTTCTCTTACGATAGGCCTTACACCCTGTGTTGTTTCTCAAACATCTCACAGTCTAAAATGTAGTGGACAAATTGCAGGGGCAAGCTACCGAGAAACAGTGAAAAGAGCAGATTTTTTTAGTCTTGCCTCTTTCTCTTCCTTACAACTGGTAGTATCATCAGGGAAAACTGGGGATAAAAACAAGGAAATTTAAAACCAGACACATTCCAAAAGTATTTTATTTTCTTGTCTGAATTTTAAAAATAAGGTATATGCAGAAAGAGTAAAAAGGCAGGGAGGACAGTTTTTGCTGAAAAGTATTAGGTTTTGATAGCTCAAGTGGTTTAAATTAATAGTAATTAATTTTTTTGGGAGTTTACATAAGGTGGAGTGGCATGGTGAATTAACCAAATTGATTAATTGATTGAGCTCTCATCCAGCAAATGATCAGACAAAAAGTGAAGCAGTATGGCAACAATGATCCGATAAGCCGATAATGGATCACAAAAGCTCCTTGCCCTGAGAACCACCAAGGTCACTCTGCTGCTATTGCTTGTCTTTAGAAAGGTCACAGAGCTACAACAGGGAAGACTAATTACTCATCAAGCCTTAAATAACCAAGAGCATTCTTTAGAATTCTATGAACCAGTTATGTTGTTAGAAACAGCTACAGGTTTGTCTGACTCTGGGAATAGCTGCCTGAACATATAGTGGATTGCTCTGTGGGTTGAGCCTAAACCACGGAAAGGCATTCCCAAAAAAACCCTCAAAAACAATATCCACACAAAATGAAATTTAGGAGATTTCCATCACAGGCAAGCCCTCAATATCTTTTCAAGCAGCAAGTCTTTTATGAAATCTAATGGTACATGTTTTAAAAGTTATTATCCAATTCTTCTTTACTTTCAAGCCATACTTAACTGCACATTTTAAAAATAAGTTAATTGTTTTTCTTCTACTGTATTTCCTTTAAAGTCCTACACATTCTAAATGCATTTAAGCCATCTTTAAAAATATGAAGTTCTGTGTATGTTCAAAGCAATAGATCTGAGAGACGTTAATTAGGGCTGGATGTAGAAATGTATCACGTTTCATAAAATAGTTAGGAACCTAAACCTATTTGTCACTTATAAAATTCTGAATGTTCATTTCTACTACCATTATGAATAACTCAGGAAGAGGGTACACTTTGAAGTACAACTATGATTGATTAGACTAAAGAAATTCCAGTGCTTCATTGTGTACTACTTTAATCTTTTGAAAAGTGAATGAACAGCAGATGGCCTAATAAAGACACTCTGTATGTTTGCCCAGTATGGATTTGCTCTGAAGGGATTGGTTCAACACTTTAGAGTACATATATTTGGAATACATCTGTCTTAGTCAAGACAGATGGCTAAAGGAAAGGGAAACTTCCAAACACTTGGAATTAATCCAGTGTGAGCACTGCTTCTGGATGAAATCTTAATGGGTTATGACTATTGTTCTGTTAGCTTTCTTGGAAGAATGCAACTGTGAATGGTATAGATACACACTATTTGGATGGCTTCTGAACAGGACTGTTTATGCCTACTTTAAAATAAAAATGCTGTTGTTGGGGGTTATATTCTAATTGGCCTGTTTGTAAAGAGTGGTAGTTGCTTTCTAGTGCTCAATCTAGTATCTTCCATCACCTAACCTAACTAAAATTAGTTGCAGCCATATAAAACATGCTTTTCCTATCCAGTATTAAAATTGGACTTCTTTTTAATGCGAGACTATAAAGATATGTGTACATTATTTCAATCCCATGAAATATGTTGAATCACAAGATGCTTTTTAACTACCCCTTTTAATACAACTTGCAGATTTGAAAGATCAACAGTGTGTGGATCACACGTGATGTATGAAATACATGCCTCTGCAGTATACTCAGAAATGTATTAGTCAAGTTGAGGAAGAGTGACATGCCCATGCTAACTGAAGAGTTCTTCACAACAGTGAAAGATTTGGGAGTTTTTTAAATTTCATTTTTAAGATGTGCTGTTCTGGTGATATCTGCTTCCTTGAAAAGCTGTTTATTTCAATAGGCTTCTCTGTTAATGTTGCTGCTTTACAACATTACTGTGTGGCTGTGTAGGTCTCATGGTGTTTCTAACTGCTGTACTCTTGTTTTCTGTTTTGCAGTAATAACAAGTAGTGGCTACAGTCCCAGATCAGCGCACCAGTACTCTCCACAGATATATCCCTCCAAGTTAGTGTCTGCACCTCTTCTAGTCTTTTATAGACCTTGGCTGTGGGCAGCTTTGTGGTTTGTTGCAAACAAGTGTTCAGCAGGATAAACAGAGAAAAAGGAAAATTCATAAGCCACAGTACTGACTCCAGTACTGGCTCCCTCTACAACTTTTTTTCCTTGTGTGTCTACAGAGTAAGACCCTGCTTTGTGCAGTACTGCTGCACGAGAAACACCCTTGAATATCAGCACAGAGCAAAACTAAAATAATCGGACTATTTCATTCTCAGACATCAGCATATTAACAGCATGTGCAGGGAATATATAGAGATATATTTTGAAGAAGCCAGTTTATATATAGAAATCACAATTGCATGCACAAGTTGCATACTGGGGGGGTAACCCTGTCCCTGACCCTTCCACAGCCAGCATTGCCAAACGCTTCCAAGCATTCCACAGCCATGAACCACCCTTTCCTTGTCCCTCTCCGATATCATAAGATTTAAAAATCAAATAAATTGGATTAGCTTTTAATCTTATTATTTTTAAGGCAACGGATGTTGTTAGAAATAGAAAATTTCTTTGCGCCTTTTTTTTTTTTTTTGATGGAGGGGAAACTGCTGGGCAATCACACAAATCCAGGAGTGGGAAATTTAGGAAGAAACACCAAAGTTGTTTTATGAAACTGCTGCAGTTGGCAGTATATTATTTGCTTGTCCTGTACTCAGTGCTGTGCACAAGGGTTCTTGACCCCAGAATGCCATCTGTTTGTTTCCATGTATTTGATACAGCTATCAGTGTGACTTTGGTATAGAGAAAACATCGAATCTAAAGATTCAAGAGCCAGTTAGGCTCTTTCAAGTCTTTTTTAAACAAATTTGCATTCATATGATGGTAACCAAAATTTATTAATACAGAAAGTAGGTGCCTGAAGTAAGAGCACTCATTCCGCTTAAAACGGGTTTTGGCAAACTATATTAGGTACTTTTGGCCAAATATGTTACAAGGCTTAATAGAATCTTTAATCTACTGTTACAATTTTTTGGCATCTAAATTAATGAATAATCCTTTACTGATAGTAAATGCTGCCAACTGTACTGAATTAATTAGAAAGAAAAAAAAATTAAAAATCGGAATCTGAAATTTAGCCATGGCTTTTAATGGCCAGGTTTCAGTTAGCGTAATTCTGCAGAGTGTTTATTCAACTCTTAGACCATAAAGTCTTATTTGACTTACAAAACAATCCAAGAAAAATGTTTCTCTGTATATTTTTGCAACTCTGGAGGGCAAAAAATTTGAACTTGATTTTATTCAATCTCTCTATAAAACCTCAGTATTCATAAATAAAAGACCATTTTTATTTCCATTCTATTTTCCTAGCCCATATTTTCCGAACATTTAAAGCCCATCTGGTTACCAAAGTATTGCTGTCAGTACTTTTTATGCTGCTCTCAATGGGTAGGATCCATCTCCCATTGAAGCTAGAGGCTACATGTCTGTTGAAGCAGAACCTACACAGATGACATAATGTACTAGCTTCAGCATTCACCTCTGCATTTCCTCTATTCTTCTAGTCCAAGTTTCCCTCCACTGGATTAAAAAAGTGTGGAGGCTTTTCTGATTGAAGCGCTGAAAGAGGTTAAACCCATATAAAGACATGCAGCGGTGGCACAGCCCACCTAAAAGTGGATGCAGTAGCTTAAGAATTAAATTGTAGTGATGGGACAGCCTAAAATATTCACTGTGCCTTGGGGAATGTGGGACAGACTGTCTTTCAGCTTATTTCAGTGGGGGATGGAATAAATCCCAGAAGAGGAGCAGTTGGCAGAATAATGAACTGCCTTTGGACATCTTTAAACCTTTTTCTTTACTTTATTGCTTGAATCAACATACAAAGTATTTGTTGCCACAGTAATGCTATTTTTCCTGATATTTAGGCCCTATCCGCACATTCTTTCTACACCAGCAGCTCAAACAATGTCTGCCTATGCCGGACAAACCCAGTATTCAGGAATGCAGCAACCAGCGGTCTATACAGCCTATTCCCAGACAGGACAGCCCTACAGCTTACCCACTTACGGTATTTGACCACTTATTACTTCACTTTACGTAGAACTTAAAGCAATGCCGACTGCAATGTTTTCTTTTTGCTTTCTCTTTTGTTTTCCCAACCGCAACAAAATATTTTAAAGAATCAGTTGAAAATTAATTTCTTACACAGATTTGGGTGTAATGTTGCCAGGCATCAAGACGGAAAGTGGGCTCTCGCAGACCCAGTCTCCACTGCAGAGCGGCTGCCTCAGTTACAGCCCAGGGTTTTCCACCCCACAGCCAGGCCAAACACCCTACTCTTACCAGATGCCAGGTGAGTAGCCACCTCTAAAATTTATTCCCAGTGCTAGTAGGCATATGTGTATTCATTATGTTCATCTGTTAGTTTAGATCTGGTCATGGAATGCAGTCCCTACTTGCACCTGCTTTTGGATTTTTTAGTGGAGTGAAATCCAATAATCTATTCAGTGGCAGGAGTGGAAGCACTTGTCATATTTACTAATATATACAAGTATCTTTTCCTTGTTTCTATGTTCCTAAGTCTGACATCATTTGATACCTGTTTCTCCTTGTATGAATGTAATTTTTTTAGAATTTCTCCTTAATTGATATTTATTCTTTCATTTATTATTCAGCTAATAATTCATTGATTATCTTCTGGTCATTTATAACCTATATTATTTGGATAATTTTTAAGCTTCTTATACAATGGTTAATCTTCTGCACATTACAAACTGCATTATGAATCATCTGATTTATGTTGAAAACAAGGACATGCCTCATTACAGATTGATTAAAAACACCCAGATATAGTCTTTTGAAAAGGTTTTTGTTTCTCAAACGTAACACTGAAGTATTAGAAATGAAGGCAAAAGAGAAAAACAGTGTTTGAGGAGAGGTGAGAATGCAACAAACTGAAAAATGCTTTCTAAATTGGTGAGATGACTTACTGCTGATACCTTCCTTGCATGGTGTGAAGAGGAATGCATGCCTGTATGCGTGGAAGTAGCATTTAATTTCTTTTAAAGTTTCATTACAATGTTTTATACTTCTAATGGAAAATAAAGGTTTTTTTTTGTTCTGATTCATCTTCATCTTAACATGGAATATTCTAATTAGAATATTTTTGATTGGCAAACAAGTTCTCACAGTTAATTGTATTTCTTAATTTTAGGTTCTAGTTTCACACCATCGTCCACTATTTATTCAAACAATTCTGTTTCAAATTCTACAAACTTCAGTAGTTCACAACAGGTATGAATATTACCATTTTTATTTGCCAGTTACAAAAGGACTTACATAACTCCAGAGATAGCATGTTATTTTAGTTTAGATCTGTTATGTTGAATGAGACTCACCGTGGTTCAAGGGTATCTTCTGTGGAAAATGATGAAAATCTTACTGGAAGCCTAGTTGCATATTTTAGCACTTAAATATTTCAGCAGCTTCCCTGTAGTCTTTTAGTAAATATCTTTAAATTAAAAAACACTAAATATTCTTATAATTTTTTTAAGTTAAACCAAGCATTCCAAGCACTCACAAAAGTCATATGATTGTGTACTTAGACATATTTAATGGGAAAAAATTCACTCATTACTGTACTTAACTGAGTGCTGTGCTGCATCTGCTCTTTCAGGATTATCCATCATACACAGCTTTTGGCCAAAATCAGTATGCACAGTATTACTCAGCATCAACATATGGTGCATATATGACCTCAAACAACACGGCTGATGGCACTTCATCATCATCAACCTATCAGTTACAGGACTCTCTCCCTGGCTTGACTGGTCAACCAGGTACAGATCTACATTCAGGTGAAAACAATTTTTGTATTTTGTTCGCTGTTTGTATAAAGACAAGATTCCCATATTCAGCTTGCATAGATATTGATATTTTAAGTTAATGCCTTTCAGAAAACTTTGTCATGTAAACCACCCAAAATAAGCATTTTTACTGTTTAGTTATGAAACCTCTCCAGTTTTTTTTGCTAATTAAAGGAAGTTTTTTTGCAGACTGAGATAGTTGTCAATATCACTGGCGGGCAGTGGAGCAGTGCTGTTTCCACCTACACATTCTGAAGTATTGCTGTAAAGAATTTAAAACAAGACACCATTTTTCATTTAGTTATGCCCCAGCCATGCTGGCAAGAGCGGGTGGGCTTTATTCAAATGTGTACAAGCCATGCTTGCTAATTCACTAATTTAAGTAACCAAGAATAGAAAAATTAGTTATTTACGCCATAAAAAATTGTATCGAAGTAGTTGAATTTTCAAGAAGAGCATCATCAGAAGACATGAGGAGGCTCCCTTTGCCTGCCCAGCCCTGCCCTCTTGTGCACAGCCACCACAGCACAGCAGGCTGCTACTTGTATTCCTAAAACATCCCTGCAGGGTAGTGGCAGTTCTTTATTTTTCTTCAGCACTCTTAGACCAGTCTCTTTCAGAGACACCAGTTTCACTCAGCCAGCAGTGGCTGTATCTGCCATGCCCACAGACTGTGAGCATTTCTATAAAGACTAACAAACTGGCTTTTAGATTAGGCTCTGAATAAAAGGAATTTATGCTTTGGTCACAAAATCACCTTATTGCATAAATCTTGCAAACAACTGCACCATCTTATTGAAAAATACAGTAGAAAGACTAATGTATTATTGTAATGAATTTGTACAAAGGAAACACTGTGTAAACAAGTATAAGCAAAGACTAACATAATATAAACTACTTAAATTTGCCAAAAATACTGGAATTTTTAGCTAAATTAGTTGAAATTCTTCCTACCCAAATATTTTCCTCAGGCTGATTTTTAAAGTGTAACTGCATATATTTGTGTGTGTATGTTTAGCGTGGGGTATGGTATGGATATGGATATGGATATGGGTATCATATGGAATGGAGATGGGGAGATACATGTTCCCTTGATTTTTGATGAAAAGTATAATGTTATTCAGCGGTCTCAGAATGCAAATCTAGGGAGAACCTAAAGGTAATGTGAAATCAAGTGAAATTTCGACAGGTGGAAGATATCTATAACAGAAATCATTTGTAAAGAATTAGGAGTATGAAGTATGCTCACAAGTTACATGTTTGATAACTGTGTATGTCCTGTGTAGTTTTACTTGCTGCTTTGTTATTCCTTCATATTTTTACTTGAGGAAATCAGACAGTTTCCCATATGGATTCTCCCCTAGGTATCTCTTTCCTAGAAATGCTGTGTAAATGTATAACATATTATTACAAGTACCATTAGTATTGAATAGAATTGGAAAAAAAAATATTAATCAAGTAGTTTGAACATGTTGAAAAAGCATTGAAGGCTTAACATCTGTGAAACAGTGAAGATTTTTCTTGGTTGCAGATAGTTTAAGCATATGAACTTATTCTCTTGTTAAGTAGGCTGTGTATCTGAGTTTAACAAATCCTCCCCCACCTGCTCCTTATTTCTGTGAAGCGTTGCAGTGATCATGCGACCCTCTGCTGAGAGTGAAACGCCCACTTTGTGAATGCATGACATGCCTGTGCCCTTCTGTGTCACAGTAAAAATAAATTTCCATTGGTGAGGGGCAGTGTCTTGGAGATAATTTCAGATGTCAGAGATCATGCTGCAGTTCTTTAGCACTCACTGTGTTCTCTTGCTGTCAAACAAGTCCTTAAGACTTCCTTCAACGAAAACCTAAGACTAAACACAGCAAGGTACTTCATTCTTCTGGCATCTCTACTAGCTGTCAATTCAAATATCTAATCAAAGCCTCTAGTACTATCTGCACATACAGGATTTCTCATTTTCGTAATAAAGCCCCATTAGATCAAGAGTTAATACCAGCTACAATTTTATTTATGGACTGTGTAAAGAAAATTAGATGAAAATGGAAGTAGACTTTACTCTTTCTGCTCTTCATGACAAGCAATAACACACTACAAGTCAGAAAAAAAAAATAAATTAGGATTGTAATGCTGAAGCTGTCTTCTGGCTGCTCTGCCTGGTAAGGATACATAACAAAAATCAGTCCACAAGGACTGTATCATCCATTCCACACCCAGGGACTTTTCCAAGCTTGCATTGAGGCTGCCTTATATTAAGATTTTTCAAAATGCCCTCATTACCACAGAGTATTTGTGAGATACATAGGTGTCTCCTGGGGCACTTCATCTCAAATAGGGATAACTCAGACAGACTGGGAGGTGAGGTCTCAGGAGATAAGTACACTAGAGTATATTTGATGAACACATGAGTACGTTTAATCTGGGGCAGATAAAACTCTAGCACAGAATATAGGCCTGGATAAAAGCTTCATGTGAAGGCACCTTGCTATCATATATCCAGGGTTAGGGGAGGCAAAACACTGTAGGATATTAGCTCCCATTCCATTACTGGGATGCATCAAAGCTTAATTTGGTACCAACAATGAAGTCACCCTTAGCAGCTTCTCTGGGACATGGTATTTGGTTTATATTCAGACTGCACAAACTATTTTTTTTCCTTCTTAAGTTGTAGAACTGTGTTTTAACAAGGAAGAGGGGATGTTTCACATCATCGAGGTGGGAAACAATGTCCTGAATATGAAAGAGCACCTCCATTTGTAACGTGGTGCTGTAATTCCCTGTCCTCTAACTGGAGTGCTGTAAGATTTCCACAGCATGAAAATCATGAAAAGCTTCATATTCAAGTATATGAGTATGTGTAAGAACATCTGCGATAAAGTGGTCATTCCATATTCTGGTTTTAACATTTTCCTCCTGTTTTCTTGGACCATTGGCGCTTCTCACAGAACCAGTGGGAAGAGGCTAAGAGGTATATTTATTAGGCATGTGTTGAGTATTGAAAAAGCTAAAAAATTTCAAATGTTGTAATAAAAATTTCTGTCTATTATGAGCTGCAGCAGGAGCTCTTCATGATGGTAATGTTTTTAATACTCTTTGGTACTAGAATTTCTCACATTCTTTTATGCTACAGGGCTGAATTTTTAATAAATTTTCATTTTGTCAGCATTGATCTTATTTCTAACACAAACAGAGGATAAGAAAAGTGCAGTTTCTCCTTTAGACTGCTGTTGGTAAAAGGCAAATCAAAAAATTAAGCCTACAGTTGTTTAAAAAAACAAGCACCACTGACTTCTGCAGTTCTAAAATAGATGCATACCTTGCACTCAAGAGACAGCTGCTCATTCTGATTTAGAGATTAGTATAATGAAATAAAGTTGGCTTTAAATATCTAGACTTTACAAGGAGCAGCGATTAGTTACAGTGCTGATTAATAGATAATTATGCAATCATGTACAGCATTGACCCAAGCAGAAGCCTAGAGCAACTGGTAATGGCTAATGCTAAAAGAAAATTAGAGTTATTTACTTCAGTTGTTGGGTAATTTCAGAGAAGATTTAGAAGAGGGGTTTTTTATATTTTATTTTTGGTAGATTGGAATAAATACAGTCATTGAGAACAGATGTTTTAATACATTACTGTGGAAATGAGTCTTGATTTTGTTGTAATGTGTTGAAGTGTTATAAATAAGAATGTAAACATTCATCTTCCCTTTCTTTTAGTTTTTGCCTTTTTTTTTTTTTTTTTTTCCTGGTGGTTTGGTTTGGGACAACTTTTCCACTCTGTCATAAAATTCTAGGAAACTATTTTTGCACAGAGCTCTTGCACTTTCAGGACTTATTTTAAAGCCATTGTAGGTTTTTGCTTCACAGCAATTCTGATTTGGATGCTTCTTGTACATTTGTAATTACCCCAGTAGATTTTGCTGTTCTTATGGGGAAAGAGCCAAGATAATGTGATCCTTATTGATTGCTTCACTGCCTGCTGTGACCTTGCTGACATCAACACCATGCTGGGAATAGAAATGATAAGTCAACAAGAACTGTCTCTCTCCCCATTCTGTAGGGATTTCTGCCTGCGTGTCTTGTCCTTTTTCTGCATACCTCTATGAAAAGTCACTTAGCCTCTTTTAGTATGTGCTCAGACCCCCTAACTGTCGTGGTGACCCTCACCTGAACTAACTCCAGTTTGACAATATCTCTCTTCTACTTGGGGACCCAAACTGCGCATTTTTCCAGATGTGATCTTTCAAAGTCAGAGCATAGCAGAAAAATCGGTCTCCTTCATCTGCTGGATGCTCAGTGATTCTCTTTTGTAAAAATGGGAAAAAAATCAGATTTCAACTCAAAATCAGATGCATCATAGATGATTTTTGGGAAATGTTTGTACCCAGTGTTAATTTATTCTGCATATTTGCCATTGTGAGCACTTTTAACAAATACTACCCATGGCCCAGAAATGCTCAATTACAAACAGCTCAAGGACTCTTGAATCAAAATCTGTATTAGATGTCAGATCAAAGCAGTACCTTTCCTCCTTTAGTGGAGAAAAATCGTTATTAATAGGATAAATGATGAAGGAGGGTTTTTGTTTTTTTTTTTTTTGCTGTTGTCATTTAGCACTCAGGAACCGAGTCAAACTGCATTTATTGCTAGAAGTTTTGAAAGCTGAAGATGCTGAGCTTCATTAAATAAGTCAGGGATGGGCTTGAGTGTGGTTAAGACCAGTTGTTCTGTGTACCAAATCAAAGGCCCTTCCAGCACATCTCTGTGACAGCCCACAATGCCTCATACTTCAAGAAAGGCAATCAGAACACAGCAAGTACAACTTCATCCTCTTTCAAGTACTAACTGGAATATTGCATTTAATGTTATGACTTCCCTCTGACAATTTATGGGCTGAGGTATGGGGAAGAAAAAAGGTGAACTTTACTAAAAAGCAGATGACGTGAGGAGGACGTGAAGCTGGAAACTGCCTGGCTTTTCTGGATCTTGGATGAGTGGCAAAGTGTGTTCTGGTAAAAGTAAAGCAGGACTTGGAAATAAGTCTAGCTGAACTGAAAACATGGGAAATTAACTACTTCAATTAAAAAGCATTTCATGTTTTGAGAAACCATTAGTATGACTTCTAAAATAAACCTTTCTTGGATATATTGATTTTTGCCTGGGTTCATGTGTATTTGTGTATATGCACATGTTTATATGTCATTTTAATTGTGGTCTTATTCTGCTAAGGTTTACAGTGTTTCATTGGTAAAGTCAAAAGTATGTGTGGCATCTGCTGATCCCATCTACGTAAGACAAGCCACATTATCATTCTTTTATACAGCATTTTTACATGTCTCCTGTCATTGAGTTTGCTTACAAACATGTTGAACTTTGTGGGAAAAAAAGTTAATTATTTAAAAATCCAGTACTAATTTTGACATGAATGGTTGACTCTACAGGGGAGTTTGACACAGTGCAGAATCCCTCCACGCCAATCAAAGATCTTGATGAGAGAACATGTAGGAGTTCTGGGTCAAAGTCTCGGGGTAGAGGGCGGAAGAATAATCCATCACCCCCTCCAGACAGTGACTTGGAGGTATGTCTGTGGTAATTGATGAATGTTAATGTGGAGATTTCTTCTGGTGAAGTGTAAATTCTGAATACTGCAGCTGTGAAAATAGCTTAAAGCATTTTAGAAAACATCATGGACTCAGTCTACTAACTGAATGTAACAGAGAGTAGTAGCTATTTTAATCTACATGTACAATGAGACTCTATTGTTCTCCATGACAAAATTAGGCAGAAAGATAAGTGTTTTTCAGTTTTGTTCTTTCTAGTTCTCAGATTATGAATCTGGCAGTTTCTCATGCCGTAGAACTACAAATCTGCACTCAAAATTGTCACATTTTCTTGTAGTTTTTTTTGAATAGGAAATCTCAAATATATTGCTCAGCTTAATTACATGTATTTATTTTTGCTTTTTAAAGAATTTAATTTTTCCAGTGAAGAAACAAAGTTCTTACAATACAGAGGTTTTTTTGGTTGGTTGGTTGGTTGGGCTTTTTTATTTATTATTCTTATCAGTGAAAATCAAAATGAGTGAAATTGAATGAATGAGACTCAGTTTAAATAATCTGTTTTATCCTACAGTATTATTTAAATTCTATATGGAGTGGCATATAGCACTTTTACCCAAGTTATTAGTTATCCAGTAGAAATAAAAATAATCTTGAATCAGTAAGGCTTGCAGAGAAGTATCTGAAAGTACCGTTTATCCTTAACAATTATGTTTGAGCCCCCATCACATTTCTAAAATCTGTATTACAGACCTTTTGTGAAAAGGATTTTAGAGAAAAAATAAGAAGTAGTTGAAGAGTTAAAAGGTTACTACCTTTTGACTCTACCATGCATGATACACTGTTATTGCCGATTTTCAGATAAAAACCTGCCCAGTTTTAAGTACTTGGTTAAACTTTTAAGACTCAGCTGACTTTTAGCCTCGCTGGGTGGTGTGGTGGTGGGACTGATATGTTATTTGTTCTATAACATTCTCCTCAATTCTGTTTTCAGCGTGTATTTGTTTGGGATTTGGATGAAACAATCATAGTTTTTCATTCGCTGCTTACAGGATCGTATGCACAGAAGTATGGCAAGGTATGTGAGCTGTGAATTTTGTGTCAATTCACTGCAGCTATCTGGCCTGACTATGTACATGTTTTTTCACCTCTGTGTTCTTTATGGAGCTTATGGATGAAGTTAGAGGTAAAGTGTACATTAAACCCCATTTTCAGAGGGTTAATGTGCAGAAGACAAGGAGAGAAATGAGACACAGACCCTAAGTACAACACATGAAGTAGGGCTGGAGCAGATGCTGCAAATGAGAGAAGAATTATAGAGGGAAAAAAATGAGGTTCCTGACGTGTTATAAGAGACATTGAAGGGAGATAATAGATGAAGTGCACAAATGGAAACAACTGACAGTATCTAGAAGAGTTGAGGCAGAAAGAAGAAACTGGGCTGGTGGGTGAATTTACCAGGAAATTTATGAATAGGATGAGTAAGTCTGATTTATTTCAATGCCAGCTGCAGATGTTCTTTGACTCCCCACCTTTTTCACTGAATTTTTTGTTCAGCCAGCCTTGGCTGGCTCTGGGGTGAGTAATGTCAGGCAGTGAAATGCTCTCCCAAGTAGTTTTAAGCATCCTCTCCCCTCCAATGAGTCCAAAAGGAGTTTAGGTCAGAGTGCAGTGAGTGGGAGAGCAGGAAGAAAGGTAAGGGAGGCAAAGAGAGGCAGTGGCAGACTGCAGGGCTAATGCTGGCAGTCCAGGGAATAGCTGCTTGGACAAAGGTGAAAAGGGTCTGGTGTGTAGCAACAGGAGCAGGCTAATGGGAGAGGTAGAACTAAAGGCCTGGATAAAACAAAAAATAAAAACAAATATGTGGAAGAAGGAAAATGGATAAAGGGGATGTCAGTATGTACATATGTCATTCTCTCTGTGCTGTGCTATTCAAGTGAAATTAATGCAAAGGTATCTCTTTTTAAGAACATAACCATGTCCATATTGTCTCGGATAAGGGGCTTGTTTAGCATGTTTTCAGCATCTTTATTCCAGCCATAATCAGATACTTGAGAAAAGGATGTGAGAAACAGTACATTACAGAAATGCTTTTCACAACCCCCTCTTTTACCAGTGGGTTAGAAATGTCCTGAACCAGAACCTGTGGATTATACCCAGAGATGGGCCAGTCTTCCATGCAATCAACCTTTTGCAGTTATTGAAAAAGAAAGTTAAGAGGAAAAGTCACAGGCCAAGTGCAAAATCTGAATTTCTGGAATGCTAAGATAAGGATAGGTACTCATGTCTTGTAAAAACAGCCTTCCTTGTTTTGCAGCTTCACAGTGCCAGATCTGTGCACTTTCCAGTACTCTGTCAGAAACTCTTCTTCTGCTGTTTTTCAGACATTTTAACAACAGTGACTTTGTCAGAACCATTTCCAACTAATAGTTATCAAAACAAGAGAGAAACCTATCTGAACATGAACTTTTGTATCACTTTGAGAGTAGCCTGTAGACTACCACAGGACTTGCTGAATTGTCACAGTGATAAAAGTTATTCCTTTCATTCTTTTTTGATTATGCTCTTTGAATGTTTCCTAAATCAACTGTAGCATGTAATTTTAAAAATCAGAGCACATTTTGTAGCTCACAAAACATCTGTGGATAACTTTAAAAACTGTCTTGGAAACAGCAACAGGAATGTAATTCCTCTTGGTATATTAGTAATGATATATTAACAGACAGTAGTACTGACAACAGATAAAGTCTTATATAAACCAGAAGTGTCTCAAGGGTTAGTGAAATTAATGTAGTTTTACTGCTGAGATCAACATCAGTAAACAAATGTCATGGACGACAATGAAGCAAAATGTGTGGAATTGCAGAATTCTTAAGTAAAATCCTTNTTTTTTTTTTTTTTTTTTTTTTTTTTTTTTTTTTTCTTTTGGTACTGATAGGTGACATCCACACAAGTAGGGGAAGTTAATAATTTCCAGATTGGAAATATAAATAAAATAAAGTAGTATATATATAAGTATATATATAAGTAAAATAAAAGTAGTAGACTTTTTCCTTCCTGCAGTGATTGCCATTGCCATATTTACATAGAACTTATGTAATGAGTTATTACCAGTGAAAGTCAAATATAAATATTGTTAACTGCAAGGAAGCTAGAGCAGTAGGAAAGGGAATAAAGGAAGAGCTTATAATGGGTAGGCTTCAGCTTTTGCATGTCAGTGTAGTGTTGCCTAAATTTAAGGTGGGATATGTCTCAGCCTAAGTGCCCAAGAGGTTAGAAATGGGAGAAGTGAAAGATCCCCAAGATAGACTTCACTCAATCTCTTGTACATTACATGTTTAGCACATATGGTCCTTATCTTTTCTGTATATGATTTCCATCTGTATACAAGGTCTTAATCCAGACTGAAGACTTGATTCTTAGGAGAATTGGGTTGCTATGAGAGTAAATGCTCCAAGAATTGTGAGGTTGTCAGAAGTCTTGTTAGCACATAGGTCTATCAAAATTATTGAGAGAGCTGTTTGTCTTGGAAACATGGTATAAAATTGTTGCCTAACAATGAAAAAAGAAACAGGGTAGTGTAAAATAGTGGAGATAGTAAATTATTTAACTGTGGTGATTTGCTGTCTAATTTTAAAAAGTAAAGGCATCTAATGTCACACAGATGCTCAGCTGTGAATACCATGTTCTTCCACATATATTTCATGAGCCCATTTTGTATAACATAATCAAAGTACTCACAAAAAAAAAAGAAACCATATCAAATAAAACCCTTGCAGGACAAGCAGAATTTTCTCTTTTTCCCATTTTTAATTTTCTACCTGAGAATATTTTGTCTTTAAAGCAAAAATTGCTTTAATGGAAGGCAATTTCTTATGCCAAGTATTCACACTTCATACTTAGAAGGAGTGTGACGCTGATTTTAGAGCTAGTGGAAATATACAAACAGGTAAGGATATTAACCTTAACTTCTTTCCCATGTACTCATTGACATGAAATGAGTCACCAGCTTTTTCCTGTTTCTTCTTGTTCAGGTTAAAAAAAAAAAATTAAAAAAACCCCACAAACAAACAAACAAAAACACACACATGAAACAAAACGAAACAGACAAAAAAACCCAAACAAACACCGCAGAAATTAGTCTTTTAATCTCTCTGTTCAGGCTGCACAGGCATGCAGTGAGAGGAGGTGCAGCATATTATGGCCTGACATAGGGATCCACATGTGAGTGCAGGAGCACTTGAGAGCTGCAGGTATATCCAGAAATAAACACTTTCAAAAGATTTCTACAGTTTAACAAGTAGTTGGAGTATAAGAGAAAAAGGAAGTCAAACCAGCATCTCCTTAGGCAAGGAGGGCTTTCATTAGAAGAGATTATTGGAAGGCCTGTGTCCAGTAGGCAAGTTTCAGGTGTATTTGGCAAGAGAACAGCAGATTTCTGACTTATGCCTAAGGATTTATGAAGCTGAGAATGGACAGTCTCCTTTGTATATACTTGTTCAGCACTTTGCATGGTATGATAGTTATTTGATGTCAAAATTTTCTAGGATAATTATTTGATGTCAAAATTTTATAACAGACATGTTAAAGCAGAATTAATGATTTTCTGAAGGATACAGCTGTAAGTATATCATTTAAAAATGGGGCAAATTGCTGCTGCTTATCTAGGTGCCAGTAGCGTATAGTTTTTAACCTGGCCAGTGTATCACTTCTGCATTTAAAATATAAGGCTTTCCCAGAAGAATATTGCATGCATTGCTTTTTTCTATCTGTGGCTGTTTCTCTGTGGCTTTTGGTATGTTGGTTATTCTACTGGGACAACACAGAGAATAAAAACCACAGTACCCCTGTGTTAGGTTTCAGGGAAGCTATACTGCCTTCCAGCAGTAAGATCACCTCTCACTTTTCAGCTTATTTGCTCATCTGCGTTGTACTTCATGAAACCAGTACACTTCTATTTTTAATTATTTACTGCAATAGCAAATTTTGAACATTGGCATTGGAGCTGTTACATTATGACTTGTGTGGATGGTGATGGTTTTTGCAGCTGAGCACCAGTTGACAGA
>WEIU01016904.1:385584-402692 GCA_013389925.1 Aegithalos caudatus | reverse complement strand
GCATTTGTTGATGTGACAGGACATGTGTTAGGAGACGTCATCATCTCTTAAAAGTTTATGAGGTACATTCTTAGTCCCTGTGAACAGTGTGTATTCTTTGTTTCAATGCATTCCAGTTATTCTTTCTGGTTAAAGGATGATTAGGCTGGACTTTTGTCTAGCTCCAAGTGCTTATATTTCATTCATTTCTCCCAGGTCAATCCAGAGGACAAGGATTCCAAGATAAATGCTGTGACTCAAAGTGCAACTGTTTAAAAAAAGAATAAAATTCCTTTGTGAGCTTAGAAGACAGAGAATGTGATTTCCAAGTGCAAAAATCAAAACAAATACACATTTGATGATCATATTTTGCCATTTTTTATAACATTGCAAATGACAGAATGTTGTCAGGGAAGCCTCATTTACTTTGTGCACTTGTCTGGAAAGGGCTCAGAAGCTTTTCACTGCTCACTGTCTGCTTGTCTGGTCATTAAACAGAAAAACTTTGTCACCATTAACACCCATAATGACATTCCCAAATTCACTCATAAATATTCTCTGTATTAATAGTGTATCTCTCATCACCTCCAGTTGTCCTCTCCATTCACTCCCTCCTTGTCTGAGACCTCTGAGTTGATTTTCCTACTGGCTTCTAGAGAGCGTGGAACAGAAACTCCCTATGGAGTACGTGAGTTTTCCTTCGTCAGCCGCCAGCTATGGTTTTTAGGAAGATATGTGTTCTCTTCTCCACTGCCACCCACATGAGCTTTTCCTGGGACAACTGTCCCCTGTGAGAGAGTGAGGACTGAACTCAAATCTGAGATTCCTACATAATGTAGAGAAGTCTCTTTAAGCTAAAATACTGGTACTTAACTTGAGCATTTCCACTTTTTCCCGAGGTCAGTAAGTCTATTCAGGATAGCCACCCATTGAAAAATCACTTCTTAAAATTTTGCTCGTTTTCTTGTTTATTTTTAAGGCTGCATGCATGCAAATTCCTGTCACAATGAATCCACCTGACAGTCTGTTTTTCTCTTCGTTTTCCAAGGTTTTATTAAAGTCACTCTGGTGTTTGCATGTTTGTTGTTTTTTTTTTTTTCCAAAGAAATGAAATTATTTTGAACGTGTGCTGAAACCTGAAATTCCAAGACGGTATTAAATAAATTTCTTCCACTATTGGACACTGAGATTTTGGGGCTTTCTTCCAGTTACTCTCCTCTTGATCAAAACATTTAAGTATTGGTCCTTCCAGAATATTTTTATGTAGCCTCCCAGAAGGAATTCCAGTGGATGGACCAGTCTGGTACAGAAGTCCACAGACAGACAGTCTGGCTCCAGTTTAGTGCCTTCATCCTGACATAACTAAAGTAATTTGTATTTAGGTGTACAGAAGTGTTGTAGACGATCTTGATTCTTCTGCACACTAATGATATTTGGCTAACATCATACCTCTGCGGGCCAGAGTTGTTCTTTGTTCTGTGAATTATCTGGGAAAAACTTCCAGATTATTTTTTAATCATTTCTTCTTCTATTGTGTGGGCTTGTTCAGAGTAGCACAAAATACAGTTTTGCCAGAAGTTCCCTCTGCCTCTTACTAAGTTTTTCAATTTGCTGTGCCAAGATCTTGTATCAACTGCAAGTTTCTTTCTTTTCAACACTCAGTCCTTTGTGCCACTTGAATCCTTGTAACTTCTGCTCCAGGCTGAAAGACAGTAAAATGATGATTGTCATGTTCCTCCATATTGTGCAAACACTATAAAACCACAAGACTTTTACAAATCTGCTTTCTTGTCTATTTTTGTATGTGAAGGAAAGAACTTAACAGGGCAAGATCTGGATGGAGCATGATATTTAATTCTTGTTAAACAGTTGCAGTGCAAGGTTTTGGCCTATTTATTAAGGGATGATTTGTTCATTTCTTGAGAATTCAATTCCAGCAATTCTCCCTAGCAGAAGCTGTTACAGGGAGATCCCATAGTGATTTTATGCTTGGCTTTGTTTTATTTTATTTTATGTACTGTACCTAGCAATAGGCTTCTCATGCCTTTGTCAAAACAGGAAATATAAGAAATATAATTTTAGTAGTAATAGTCAGGCATCATTGGTTACAAAACTACTATTAATAAGAAAATCATAAGAACTTTGTCACATTTACGTCTTTCAACTACACTGGGCAAGGCAGGAAATTGTCATACATAGTTGGTAGTTTCTGTAAAAACAAATTGAATTGTAATGGAAAATATTATAGGAAATTTCTGCATTCAAGACTGCTTCTACCCAGGAAGGGGTAAAAAAGAGGCTGAGAATTAAAAGAGATTAAACTGAGATTCCAGTTTTGGAAGCACTCCAGTGAATAACTTATATAAATAATAATGAGTTACCACCTGGGCATAAAATTATGCACATACCTTAATGTTCATAGGATTAAGGAAAAAAAGAGTATTGCAAATACTCTCTGTTACAGTGTATCTAGGGAGAAAAGATTTATAGTTTACAATGCAGAGAGAAGAAACAAGCTAAAGAAACAAACACGTGTTTATATGTGATGACATTTTGATAAAAGCATTATGGCTTGATGAGGAACCTCGTGAGTCCAAGGTATTTTGGTGATTTGTGTTCTTGGTGCCTAACATGAGTTTTGCTAATCTGTTAATGGTGTTCCTTAATCATCCACTTGGAAATCTGACCTTTGTACTTGGTGCTGCCTTCAGCCATGTGACTTTCAAATCCAGTGAACACAACTACAGAAGACAGAATGATAAAAATTTTGTTCCTGGGCACTGCATTTGTTTTTTGCTTCTGAAATGTAGTCTAGACCACTTCAAGGGTCAACATAAAAATATTTCCTTTCACTGCCAGAGAATTGGGTCTAACTTTGGATCGTTACAACTTCTTGAACACTATTCTCCCTTTCAAGTATGATTTTTTCATAAGCAAGAGTCAAAGTATGTCAGTGTTTCAGATTTTACCATTAGTTATTAAATGCTTAAATGCAGAAGTCGTCTTTTATTCTGTCATTGCAAAGCTCTGGAATAGTGAGTGTCTGATCCTGGTTGGGAAGGCTTTCATCTTAATGCTAACAAATGATCATTTGAGGTTTTGAGAGATTTTGTTGCTACATGCTGGTAAACATTGAGACTTTAAATCTCAAGTTATTTAAGAAGGGATTTCTGAAAACTTGCTCATGTCAATCAGAGTTTAAACGATGAAATACATATCTTTTTCATATTTTGATGAGAAGAGGACCGCATGTGTTTTAAAAGTCCACTGCAGTATGTTAAGCACAAAAGAGTTATCGGAACCCCACAAGCTCAGGCAGTACTAAGTGGCAGCAAAGCATCAGGGACCATTACTGTAAACCAAATGGAAGGTAACTCAAATCTGCTTTACCTCTCTCCTAGCAAACCTAGAAAAGTTAGATTAATTACCTTGCCTTCACTGTACACTTAATGCTCTCAGGCAGTGTTATTGCCCGTCCGTAGATTTGTGGTGCCTTGCTGAGGCAGAGCAATTTGATAGTGTGAAAGATGACCTACAAACAAAGGCAGCATTTTGAATGAATCTTAGCCAGGGACAGGATTCCTGTGTTTCATCAGCAGTGATGGGATGATCTCTAGCAAACAACAAACTTATATATGCTTTCCACTGGAATGTATGTTCCTATGTGCATCTTTTATGAAAAGTGCCATCCCTATTTCCAGTCTTCTTTATACTTGTTTATGTTTTTATTTATATATATGTTTATGGCCTCCAGGTTTTTTTCCTCTCAGTTCAGCCGGGTTGAAAATTGCTCAGCTTTAAAAATTTTGATTTTTCAACATCCACAGCTCTCTGAATTTTCTCACAAACAGAGGTTCAGCAGTGTCTTCTTAAAGAACTATATTAAAATAGCTTAATACTGAAAGGATTTCAGGGAAATTCCTTACAGTGTTAATTTTTCAAAACATGTTATATACGTCAATTTTTAAAGTAATTCTCATCTAACTTAGAGGTATGTAATTAACTAACCTTATTTTTTGTTTTGTAAGGATCCACCCATGGCAGTGACCCTTGGACTGCGAATGGAAGAAATGATTTTTAATCTTGCTGACACACATTTATTTTTTAATGATCTAGAGGTAAGAGTCAAAGGAATGCTAGCACCGGTATTCCTGATTTTTAACTTAGTGGCTTTGTTGTGCATTAGTGTTTATTGTGTGTGACATTTCTGCCTGTATCGTCTTTGGGTTTGTCAAACTCTAATCAGAGAGGGGATTAGTCAGGTGGCACTGACTTTCGGTGGCACCAGAGTCCTTCTGGGAAACTCAGTGAGAGAGAGGATCAGCAAAGTACCCATTCCTTTCTTTGTCCTGTAGCCATCCTTTTTTGCTTTCCATCTATGTAAAGCTGTCTGCTGTCATCTCCAGGATGGTAACATACATACCTCACATTCTTCTCTTGCAGTTAGTTCTCTATATTCCTTTGCTTTCAGTGGGTGCCCTCATCTGACCAGAAGAGACTCTTCTTCTCTTGACGTACCTGAGCAGCCTTTTGGCTACAGGCCCCTGTTACTTGTTCAAATGTAGAATATTCTTCATTTACCTCAAAGAATGAAGCATCAGAGAGCTGGGACTGTGATAGATGTTCTGATCAGTGAAGTCTCTTCCCAAGGTAACCAGGAAAACAATGTATTGTCACCATACACCCAGGGAATATAATTTGGCAACTGGTCAGAAAAGGGAGAGACCTCTTCCTAGGAAGTGCTCTCTCTGGGCAGCTCACCTGTCAGAAGCACATGGACAGAAGCACCTGTCTCAAAGGACAGACAGTGGTCTGGATAGCAGCCTTGTCACCTGGGCTTCACAGGCCTTTTATTTCACTCTTAGAGTCAGGATCTGTTAGCATGGACAGTGACAGCCTACAACCATGTGTGTCAAGACATGGGGTGCAAAATAGTTTTCAAATTATCCTCCTGGCTTTTCAGACCTTCTGCTGGTCTAAAACTGTTTTCTTACTCAGAGTAGATCCAAGACTTCCCTCCATGGACAGATACTTGCCATGAATGGGAGCTGGAAGACTTTGAGGTTTTGTTTAGAATCCCAGAGAAAGATCTCTGGTGAGTGAATAGACAAAATAAAGATAAGTGATTTTTTTCCATCCACTGGCATGTTGATTTTGTCTTCTGTTCCTTCATCAAGTAAGCAGTAAAAAAAAAAGCAGAAGGTACCAGTTTGTGATTGTCATAGTCATCCCTTGCAGACCTCATTTATTCTCTGCTCATTTTAAGTCAAGAAGCTGAAATCTACTTCACCCCACACCTGAACTGCACTTCCTTCTTGCAGCAGCAGAAACCTAGGAAAGTAAAGCTCTGGACATGTCTTTCCCAGTGTGTGCTTTATTGCAGTCCTAGTTAGGCATCTCTTGACAATGCAAGTACATTCAGTGAATGTCTCCTTCTGGTACCCTGTACTAGGGAGAGATTCCAAATAAAATTTTCAAAGCATTTCTTAAATTTCTTTTTAGCAGACCTTTGCCCCTGTTTGTTCAGTTTTTATGTAGCGTGAATGAAATTTAAGCCATTCTGTAGAATCTGTTCTTCAGTGTTGTGCTGAACTCTTCAGGTGGAAGATTTCAGCAAAATGGAACTTTGCCCTCTTTCCATACCTCTTCGTGCTTATGGCCATTGAAGCATCATTTCTTTCTCTCATTATTTATTTTGTCTGTAGATCACAAGTTCAACTGTCATAGGTGGATCATTATATTTTGGCTGATCTTCATAGGATAGTTTTAATACCCTGTCCGAAAATTCATATCCCACCTCATTCCAGAGCCTGAATAGTTCCCAGTTTTAGATAAATCAAAAAATACTGCTTGGGAGCTGTCTTAGAGAGTCTTGTAAATCAATCAGTTTGACTTGATTAAAAGCAATTTATATATGTATTTAATAATTGCAATCTCTACAAGAAATTTAGTATTTTATAGCCCAGAATTCATCTTGGTCTTAAAACCAACTCTCCTACAAAATTTCCAAAATTCCAAAGTTCACATACTGGACTGAGTTGTGTGTATATATTTTGGTATGTGCGAGAAGACCAGAAATTTTCAATCTTCTTAGAAAATAGGATAAAATGCCCAAGTATGTAGAGGCATCCTTTAATATGCTGATGAATAAACCTGTCTGTTTAAATCTGTTTGCAGAGCAGATGACCATTACTGAGTATTACAGTGCATCTGCATGATGAATGTATAATGAATTCTGAAAATTCCCGGAGTCTGACTTGGGGTCTCTCCCTCATCTCCCCTCCTCTCCCCATCTCTCTTTATCTGTCTTTCTCTCTCTGTCCTCCCCCAGGGGAGCAGAAATGAGTGCTGAGCTGAGCTGCTGATGATCATGGCCATTGAGACACAAGACCTTCAGTTCTCACTGGAGGAAGTGAGATAGGCCTTTATTCTCTAGGCATATAGTCTGCTCATCTGTTGCTATCATCGTGTCACTTTTTTGATGGTGAGCCCTCAGGTCCCATACCTTCTGTCTTGCTTTCATCTTCAGCCCACAGTAAACCTTGTGGCTCTAGACATGACAACTGTAAAGTACTACTGAACCAGTATTCCTGTAATATTTACTCCAGTCACTCCATCCTCTAAACTTTCTTTCCCTCCTGTCTTTCTTGGTTACAAACACCTAGAATGTAGCAGGTTCTAGGAATAATAACCAAGTTATTGAAGTTATCACATAGAAAAATAAAATTTTCCTTCCTCTATGCAAATCTGTCCCACTGCAATGACTGCTGATGCAGAAATTCCGATCTGCTGAGACATTCTCTGCTGACCCAGTAACCCATGTTCTAATCAGCCAAGCTGCAGTTTTATTTCAGGCTAGGCTGTTCTCCAGCTATTGCATTCTCAGGGTATAAATTTTAGTTAGCTTGAGAAGTATCGCTTGGGAGGGCAGTTGGTGTTTTGCCATGAAAATAGAGTCTGGTGCTCCAGAAAGTTCATGTGCTGCCTAAGCAACACTTAGAGATGGGACTCAGATTTATAATGATAGCCAAACTAAGGCATTCTCTTTTCAACCAGGTAAGAAATAAAATTGAGTTTTTCTTCATATCTCAGTATTCATTTTAAGACATCATTTAGAAATGTTGGTAAGTCCTATTATGCACACCAAAAAAACAATTTCTGCAAATTGCAAGTAGTAATTCAGACACGAATCTTCCAACTCCATTATTCCATTCCACTCTCAGGTCAGTGAAGATAAAAAAAAGAATATTCATTTCAAACAAACTGAATTATTTTTCCATTTTTATCATTATCCTATCATATTTTAAAGGAGATTTTCTCCTTTTCTCATTAGAAATTGAAATGAGAAATTAAAAATAGGAGTTGGGTAAGTCTCAGAATTTGGGAGGCATGTAAAACTAGTTTAAACAGAGACTGAAGCATATGTATATTAAAAGGGGTTTTCTATATAGCCTAAGAAAGCATAGTGCTGAATGCATCCTCTCATTAAAAACAGCTTTGTGTTCATCATAGTAAATCCAGTGTTTTTACTGGATAAGGAAATTACCCAGTCCAGTCCAGGATGATAAGTTTTATGGATGATGTGTACTCTCAAATTTTCAGGCCATAAAAATTGCTGCAAAAGATTGACTGTACTCAGATATAATTTAAATCAGTATTCTTTCTGGCCCAAGAAGTACATACATAAAGTATTTCAAGCAAAAGCTAGGTATTATACCGACTATTTTACCTTAATATTTAAATTGACAGAGAGCTTTCTTTCTTTCTTTCTTTCTTTCTTTCTTTCTTTCTTTCTTTCTTTCTTTCTTTCTTTCTTTCTTTCTTTCTTTCTTTCTTTCTTTCTTTCTTTCTTTCTTTCTTTCTTTCTTTCTTTCTTTCTTTCTTTCTTTCTTTCTTTCTTTCTTTCTTTCTTTCTTTCTTTCTTTCTTTCTTTCTTTCTTTCTTTCTTTCTTTCTTTCTTTCTTTCTTTCTTTCTTTCTTTCTTTCTTTCTTTCTTTCTTTCTTTCTTTCTTTCTTTCTTTCTTTCTTTCTTTCTTTCTTTCTTTCTTTCTTTCTTTCTTTCTTTCTTTCTTTCTTTCTTTCTTTCTTTCTTTCTTTCTTTCTTTCTTTCTTTCTTTCTTTCTTTCTTTCTTTCTTTCTTTCTTTCTTTCTTTCTTTCTTTCTTTCTTTCTTTCTTTCTTTCTTTCTTTCTTTCTTTCTTTCTTTCTTTCTTTCTTTCTTTCTTTCTTTCTTTCTTTCTTTCTTTCTTTCTTTCTTTCTTTCTTTCTTTCTTTCTTTCTTTCTTTCTTTCTTTCTTTCTTTCTTTCTTTCTTTCTTTCTTTCTTTCTTTCTTTCTTTCTTTCTTTCTTTCTTTCTTTCTTTCTTTCTTTCTTTCTTTCTTTCTTTCTTTCTTTCTTTCTTTCTTTCTTTCTTTCTTTCTTTCTTTCTTTCTTTCTTTCTTTCTTCCTTCCTTCCTTCCTTCCTTCCTTCCTTCCTTCCTTCCTTCCCATAACCGTGTGGCATCTTTTAAAAGCAAACTCAGATACAGTGTTGTGCCACCAGTTTCCCGTTTCTTTTGAGAAAAGTAGAGAACTATCTCAAATTTCCTCAAACTGCCTCCTTTTTCTTTTTTTTTGGCAAGTTTTTTCCACACCATGTAAGTGAATTTGTAAATGGTAAATGTTTTAGTTGAAGTAAATAAGTAAACAAGAAAACAAAGAGAAAACAAGGAGTGATGGGCACATGAGCTTGTTAGTTGGTCAGAAAATGTGTATTGCCAGCATGTACAGAGGATGTGACCCATAGATCCAGAGGAGAAGAGGAAGGGGGGAAAGGAGGAAGCTGGAGAGTTCTGTTGGGTTTGATCTCCTATATAACATATGTTAACTCCTATATTAACAACCTTCTTGTAGGGACAAGGGAATGAGCAATCAGAAAACTTCATGGTCCCCTCATCCTGTTCCTGGAGTCAGTCACAGAAACACAATGAACAAATGAGACAAAAAACATTAAACAACTGAGCCTTTGCCTCCCACTCATATTTAACTTAGTAATGAAATTACCAGCAGAACAGTTACCTAGAATTTTCAAGGCTGGAACAATGTAGCTGAAAGGCTTAACAAAATCCAAACAGCAGCAGACACTCCTTATCCATCAAGGCTTTTGTGTGCCCTCCATTTAATTAGTACACCTTCATATCCACAGGAAAACTTTTAGATTTAATACTTTCACCAGTTCCAGGGAAATCTGTGAAGGTGATTAGGAAGTCTATATATATTGCCCAGATATTGCAAATATAGAGTCAGATTTTTTCCCAGTAGGGCTTTTTGTCTGATTTTTGAGTTCCTGTCGTACACTGAGTGAAGCATAGTTGCATTTTTTTCTGGACTGTAAATAATTGATAAGGATAAAGAAATTAATCTTTCATTTCAGCTGCCACTTCCCCTTTATTTTCTCCTTCCATTTGCTATTTACATCCAAAAGTAGCTTCTCTAAAATATTCTACAGCTCAAGATAAACTTCTCTGACAGAACTAAAAAAAATTATTTCTCCAGTGAGGAGAAGAATGCTTCATTTCTGTTCCCTGAACACAGCTCTATTATCCTGTCTTAATGGATTAAGCCACATGAGCAGAGCTTGGCAACTCATTCTTTTAGCTTTGACCCAATATTTTAAATTATAATTGCTTATATGATGCAATGAAATTATCTACTTCAAAATTAAATTCTATATATTTGTTTTATAGGAAATTGCCCTTTTTTAACAACTTAGTTCATGTGAGTAAAAGTCTCTTAAGTTTTTGTTCATTGCAAAGCAAACAAAACAGAAAGATGGAATGATAATTCCCTAAATTCACACTCTAGGAACTTGTGGTTTACACATTTGGAAATGGCTCCTCTGTTCAGATTTCTCCTTTATCTGTACAATTTACCACTGTTCTGAGACAAAGATTGGAAACTTAGAACGACATACCCCTCTCTGTAATTCAGAGAGCCTGAATTAAGTGCTGACTTAAATGGACACTGAATTTCAGGTGTGTCTTTGGGTTAAGATGTTAGTTCAAGCAACTACAGAAAACAATTATATGATGCATGATGGCTTGGCTTATATATTTACTTTTGTTTTCACTATAGTTTCTTATCTTTGTGCTGTAACCACTGTGCAGATAAGGATAGTTCATAGCTGTCCAATTATAAAACCGTCTTGGATGGGAATTAATTTTTCCCTTGAGTTGTTTCCATGCCCTCCAAAGTCAGGAAATAATCAAGTACTGTAGGATTGCTGATTATATGTGATTTTTCAGCCAAAGGCACTCAAATTAATAGAAGAACCTGATAAGTGTCCAAACTACTTAACATAAGTTTTACGCCTGCTGAGGTTCACCATAAATTGCTTTTAGGGAGTGGAAAAATAAGGTTTATATGATTTTCAAGTACTGGTATACTAGGGAGACTGTGAATGATACTTGAAATTTTTGTGGCTTTACAATTAAAATAAATTTACTCCCTAAAATCCCAACAAAATTGCATATTGCTTTTCTAAATGTCTGTTTTAACTAGTGATTTAGACTGTGTAGGGGTTGAAGGTTATACTGTTTTAAAGATGTTGATGGCAGTAAGAGACTGTGGGTGTGCACAGGCTGCCACCTTCTGGTGCAGCCAGTGGCCTACAGCGCTCATTTCTTACTTGTATTAAGCCTATGGTGAGCACAGTCATTCCCGTTGGAAAATACCTCTAATCCCACCTCGTCCCACCGTTAGCCCACCCCACCCTGCTCACCACTAAACCCATATCCCAGGAACCGTGATTCCACTCTCTTGTAAAATAAATTTATCATTTGGGTTTGCTTTTTTTTTCTTTCTAACAGGAATGTGATCAAGTTCATATAGATGATGTTTCTTCTGATGATAATGGACAAGACCTAAGGTAAGATACTGATTTTTTTGCTGCTTTTTTTTTTAAAGATGAAATAATTTGAGATTTACAGGAATACATTGTATTTATTTTTACTGTATTTTGGGTGTTTGCAGTACCTACAGTTTTGCAACTGATGGCTTCCATGCAGCTGCAAGTAGTGCAAACCTTTGTCTGCCAACAGGTGTAAGAGGAGGGGTTGACTGGATGAGGAAGCTGGCTTTCCGTTATAGAAGAGTAAAAGAGTTGTATAATACTTACAAGAACAACATAGGAGGTGAGTTCAATTGTCAAAAACAAATTCAAATGCTGAATGCAAATTCTAACTGCATGGTAATGAGCAGGCACCCAGGGAAGGAGCCTGGGAAGCCACAGGAGGAATGGAGAGTGATGTGACAGCACCATGGGCTGTTGAAAGCTACCGACTGTAATGGCAAAGCCACATGCTGTTGTGCAAGGGAAATGCAGTTGGGAAAACCAAGCAAGCTTCCATTTAGCTTCCACAGAGCCCATTTTCTTCCTTCAGAGCCAGCTAGTCTTATCTTACTGATTTGTTGAACCACTTATTCTACCTCTGACTTGCTGTTGTTCAGGGAAAGATATTGCATAGTTTCACAGCACACATTGGTTGTGGGTGGCCATTTCCATCCTACATTTCCATGATCTGGTTGGCAACAACACTGTCACCTAAACTGTCTGCTGGGTACCTGCTAATCTGTTTTTGCTAGTGGATGCAAGAAATTCTATCACTGCCATGCCAATAGCCCCTTTTGTTGACTCTGTAGCTTACAGCATTTTCTCTCCAATATGCCTGAATCTCATTTGGGACAAGAGCTCTGCTGTTACTGTTTTAATTCATGGACTTGCTTATGTCTGCACCAGCAGATTGCAGGCAATCAAGCAGCAGAGCCAAAAGAATCTGTTTTGGGGAGTCCTGTGTGACATGCAGAGACAGCCAGCCTTCTTCTGAGAAGGGGAATGTGTCAGCTGACCCCCTCAACAATAGACTGTGAGGACAGGGAATTCGTAGAAGTCTTCAATAATTGCTACAGTCACATATTTTCACTCTCAGTAGTTTGGTCTCTCCTTACCACAGGATGAAGCAATAGGACCAAAGAGTCAGTAGGGACTGACTTTCACTTGCCCTACTTTGCCCTTCATTGGTGTTGTGAATAGTTTTTATATATTGATAATTCTTGAAACAGTGTTAACCAAAAGTTTACTGGGTTTTCTTTTATCTCCTGATGCATCTAAGATTCTAAGTGGCTGCACTTCATAAAACTTTTAACATTGATAAGAGAACAAGCCCAAGAGCAGAGCACAAGGAAACACAATGAGAGGAAGAAAACACTGCAAAAAGAGTGCAGATATGTGGTGTACCGGATTAAGGATTTTATTGTCTACCACACATCATGCATCTGAAATATAAGCCATCCTTAATGGGCAAGTGTCTTCATTTGTCCTCCACACCTTAGCCTATTTAATAATAATCTTCTCAGATCATATGTATCTGTTTATTTCAAAAGAGCTGCTAGAAAATACCAGAAGGCATTAATCCATATATTTTTAGGTTATTTAACTTCTGATTTTTGAAGACAGTCATCATCACTTGTTGGGAACATAGGGTGTGAAAGAGAAGAGGGATACTAAAGGCCAATAAGCCTATTTCCCTGCTCTTCCATGACCAAATCTACATTTAAAATACCTTGGTTCCAACAAACTCATGTCTCAACATTCAATAGGCTGGGGTTTTTTAAATGTCTGACAATTTATACCCAAAAAAGAGATTTTGACGACTAACTTTTAAGGACTAACTGAGATACGAGAACATAAGGTGTGCAGCCATTTCTGGCTGCAAATGCTGTAAAAGGAACCAACTACAACAGGACATGAGGAGCAAGCCATGAGCAAACAAATATATTTTCATTTGTGTAACCTGAGTTTCACACTATATGCAGAGTCATAAGCAGGGCAGTTTTAAACATAAGCAGGTACTGCAAAAGCCAGTTTATTCTAAAGTATCTTCTGTGATCCCAGTGACATGGATCACCTTGTCACTGCCTCTGATAACTTGAGAATAATGTATGTGGGAGGAGCTGGTTTAAAAAATATGTGCTTCTGAAAGGAATAATTTGAAATGCAGCCTGGTATATAAAGAAATTCAACTAATCATTATTATTATCTGAAATGCTAACCTGCCATTCCTTGATATAGTGAAGTAAAAACAAAAACTAAGATTTCCTGATTGTTGAAGACAATAGATTTTCTCTTGGATTTTTTTTTCAAGTTTTAGTGGAATTTAAAGTAGAAACAATGACCATAAACCCTATCTCATATAGAATTTAATTATATTTTTCTCACTTCTCATACATAAAAGGTCTCCTGGGTCCCGCTAAAAGAGATGCATGGTTGCAATTAAGAGCAGAGATAGAAGCTCTGACAGACTCCTGGCTAACAAATGCACTTAAATCATTATCAATTATCAGCACAAGGTATGTATGTGAGTCTGCTGTAAAAACATGTAATGGATATTTTTGTACATTTTAGATTACAATAAAATTAGTGCCTTTAAAGAACAGAATGGGTCTACTATGACTTTTGAATAGGACACAGGAAAATTGGAAAGTGGTTTCTTTTATCCTGATTCCAGCATTTACTAAAGATAGTATGAAACATCTTCTCCAATGTGTGTACATTGAAAGTGTATTGTAGAATTCTGAGACAGCTTTTAATTTATTGCCTTGTGGACAACATTTTCTGAACTCCACAACTCTCTGTTCTGTCCTTCAACGTTTGTGCCTGTTCACAGTGCTACCTAAATACTGTATACATACCAGAACATAAGGGTATTTTTCTTCTGTCCTGCCAAGAAAATGGGTATATCTTAGTATAAATCTTAAATTTTCAGAAGAGCAAAAATACCTTTTAACTGAGTTAAAAGTCTGAGTTCCCAATATTCAGACATAAAATGTATTGTTCCTCTGAAACAATAAAACTGTGAACTCTGCTGCTACTTAGTAAGCCATGCAATATGTATCTTACCAGAAATACTAAAAAATCCGATTTTCTCTTGGAAAAAAAGAAGAACATCAAGTCATCTTGCTTTCTGAACATGTCTGGGAAGAGACTCAGTTTCAAGTGGAAGCAAATTTGGAAAGACAAAAATTTAATTTCAACATAACAACTTTTGTAATACGCTTATCTCTTAATTGTTTATTTAACAATTTGTGAAGCACTTTGAGAGAAAAAGTAACAAATTTGTGTAAGCTGTCGTGTTTAGCTCTGCATTTCTTTCTGAATTATTAGTCTTCAGAGACTTTTGGAAATGAAGGCCAGTTGAGCATTGGTGGATGAGTCTGCAAAACTGTTATCCTTCACTCAGGATTGTTAAATAATAGTCTTTTGTCATGTCATCAAAGAACTGTACAGCTATAAACCTTCAGAAGCTACCTGTGAGTCAGCTAAACATTAGTGATATATTACTAATGGGAAATTGAGATACATAAAGGTGAAAATAGCAGCCTAGGGTCTTCCTTGGAATTTGTGGAAATGCCAGAAGGAAAACTCACAAGTATTTGCTTTCAATTCCATGCCCACATCGTGGTCATGCTCATGTTCCAGCCTGTGTGTGCCTAAAGTAGCTCAGCTCTAAGCTCTCTGACCTGCACAGCTTCTCCATTCAAGTTTTCATTCTCACCATTCAATGCTAGCTTATTAACATGATCATTCTTATCTCTCCCTCTCTTCAGAGATATTCTTACTCCTGAAACATGAAGAAAGTGATGCCATTGTGGAGATGTGTAGATAAAAGTGTAGATGAAAGACAGATGAAAGAGTAACAAATTATGTTTTTGTATTCTCTTCAGTCTTTTATTTTGCTGGTAGCTACTAACAATTAATTGCCAACATGAAAATTATGCTTTCAAAGCGTTCAAATACCTTGTTTTGGATGGTGGTGGTGGTCTTAAATGTCTGTATTCTACTAGACCCATCTCCAAAGACCTGGTTTTTATAAACCAATGTGGAATATTTCCTACAAAGCAGGCCTACATATTTTTAAAGGATTTCACCAGGGGTTTTATGTAAATTTTCTGTAAATGGTGGTGCTGAGCATCTATATTGTGTGAATGAAAGTAAATGTCTTAATATGCCTTCCACAGCTGGTTCACCTCATCAACATTTGGGTATTGATTTAAAAATATTTAAACCTGAACTATTTCTCTCATTTTAGGAGTAATTGTGTAAACGTGTTGGTAACAACAACCCAGCTTATCCCAGCACTTGCAAAAGTTCTACTATACAGTTTAGGAGGAGCTTTTCCAATTGAAAACATATACAGTGCAACCAAAATAGGTAAGAAAATTATTCTTTCATCCATTCTGACTACACTGCATTACCATTTTTTTTCCCAGTAATGGATGTATTCCAAAACATTCCCCTGACACTTAGCAGTTTTCGTTATGAAATTTAGGCACTGCATGTGTTTAGATGTGTTTATGTCAAAGAATTCCAAATTCACTTTATTTTCAATGATGCCTAAATTAATAGAGATGCTGATTCAAAGCCTCAGAAACGTCTCAGTATGATGCAGAAAACAACAAACTTGCAGAAAGGAAAAGCGGGTTTTTTTAAAATTCAAATCTGAGCAGAAATTCTGATAAATTCTGCTCTGACCTTCAGCTCTATGCAATCCAGGCCACAGCTTCACAAACTTTTCCTGAGGGATAGTATGTCAGTGGTGGGAATGACAGCTGTTACTAACAGAACCTGTGTTGCTGGATAACAAAAGAGCACTTCCCATTCTGTCCTCAACTGTCTGCCTTTTGTACATAATGGTTTAGAAATGTAAGGTTTCTGGAAATTGCAACCAAAACCGTAAACCAAGAGAAGCTGTCATTCCTGTGAAAGTGTGAAGCAGCATACAATGACTGGTAATTTTGCAGATTTTACCAATCATCAATTCAGGAATGCTTCATTTCTATACCTGCAACAACCTTTATAGCATGGAATGTGTTGATGAAAGCATTGCAATATGTTTCCTAAGTTATTTTCACAAGGGAAAAAGAGGTGCATATTCTAGCAGTGTCAGGCAAAACTATTATCTCAGTCATCATTTAATTAAGTTTTTTCATTATTACATCACTCGTTGCAGATACATTAGAATTAAAATGTCTACTTTCCTTGTAAGAATATTATTACAATCATAAGTAAATATTTAAACTCAATTATTCATTCACTAACCTATTCATTTTTACCCTGCTGCTAATTCCTTTATCTTAGTGGCTTTCCTGTAATGATTAAGAGGTCTAGTTTTACCTGAAATGTCTTTGTGTCACTAAGGGAATCCATTGCTTCTTACCAGATTTGGCTCTTAATCCCAAGAGTGGGAAAGTAAAAGTAGTAGTAGCAATGTCATACCACTGCAAAAATCCTCTGTAAGGCTTCACCATGATACTCACTTGATAGCTTGAATAAATAGTGCATTGTTTTTCAGGCAAAGAGAGCTGTTTTGAGCGTATAGTGTCCAGATTTGGCACTAACATAACTTATGTTGTGATTGGAGATGGCCGAGATGAGGAACATGCAGCTAATCAGGTAACTTCACTCTGAACTCTTATCTCATTTATCTTCCAGGAAAAGAAAGTTGCTTTGAACGAATAATGCAAAGGTTTGGCAGAAAAGTAGTATATGTTGTAATTGGGGATGGTGTAGAAGAAGAACAGGCAGCAAAAAAGGTAACCTGTCTTCTGAAATGTTGGTGTGATTCATAGCTACTAATGCAAGCCTTCCTGTTTGCATTTCTGTCACTGTTGCACAAAATGACAAATAATTTCAGTCCACAGATGCAAGCCAACAAGAGCATAATGAGATCAACACTTAGAGTAAAATGAACCATTTGGATTCTAGCATTTGCTTCATTTGGAAAGAAAAGAAAACAAACCCACAAAATTATTTTTAAAACAGATGGAAAAACAATGCAGCAAAAATGTCTGACAAACTTCAAGCAAATTAAAAGATAAAAGAAGAGATAGAAAGAGCTATGAAATGATGGTTGGGTGATGTCTTTCCTAAAATGCTGAAATTGGAAATTGGGGATGTTTCAAGAGAAGTGTTACAGAGAATGTGGAAAACATCTAAAGGACTGTGCAATTTTTTTTTTTCTTTTGCTAGGATAGATGAAGATTCATAGTTCACTGGAGCAAATATGCTAAAAACACAATTTGCTTCAAGAAAAA
>WEIU01016904.1:350663-385560 GCA_013389925.1 Aegithalos caudatus | reverse complement strand
AAATATCTGCAAAAGAAAAAAGAACACAATGTAGAGATTGTGCACCAAATCTGTGTTTCCAAAAAAGAACTGTTTCATACTTTCCTCATTATGATAATTCAAGTCTAATTTCAGCAGAAAAGTTTTTAATGTTCAGAAACAGATCTAATTAATAATTTGTGCCAAGCTTCCCAGTATAACCCCTGGAAGTGTAGAGAAATTGATTTTTTTGCCTCACAATGTCTGTGCAGGACCAGTTATGTAAATCTTGTTGTCCTAGGAGTAGCAAAATAAAGCACTCTCTTAGCATTGCAGTTGGAGTGGAAACAAAATGGAAATAACCAAAATGCTCATTCCAAATGGTTCCTTAATATAGGTACAGTACTGGTGATGGGTCCTTTATAATTTTTGCTAAACAGTGGTGGTTGGATTGTGTGCTTTCTGGTTGGGCATGCTTTTTCCTTAACATTGTCTATATTGCATGGATAGATGTAGAATTCAGAGAGGTGGATGAATATAGCACATTTCAAATAGATCTAAATGCAACAAGGAAGTATTTTTTTTCTGTTCTGATGAATTATTGAAGGAGAATAGTGCATATACCTGCATCTCTCACAGACACTGATGCTTTCTGCAACACAAATAATCTTTTCTTAAACTAGAAATATGTTATTTTCTTATCCAAAGAGATTTCTTTTTCCACCTGAATGGAAAAAAATGTAATTCAGCTCTCTTTCGAAGTGTTGAGTCAGAAGCATCTAAGTGGAAGTCTTACGGTCCTTTAAATGATGATTGAATATTTTTCAGTCAAATGAGTATCAAAGGATTTCCTGGTAATGCTCCTTTTTATGGGCTTGCATGCTAACAATAAGTAACAGGCATTTTCCAAAGAAACTATTAAGAAAGGCTATCATCTAATTATTTTAACTTCAGTTGAGTTACTAAGCTCAGATCTATTTTGGTCTGATTTTTGTCAGTACTTGAATAGCGAGAATCAATGCAGAAACGCAGTGGTGTAAAATAGGTGCTGGTAATCTCTAACTATCCTTGTGTGTCATATGCCACCCTGTGTCACAGTGTTCATCTTTCCTGACCTTTTCCCTCCTCTAACAAACACAGCACAACATGCCTTTCTGGAGGATATCCAGTCATTCGGACCTCTTGGCTCTCCATCAAGCACTGGAACTAGAGTATTTGTAACTGTGTCCTAAAGCTGGTGATCCTTTTATATATATATATTTCAAGTACACTGAATTTTTATGTGTGATTCAATGCCTCTGGCTTTACACATATGAATTGTCTTAAGAAGGGAAGAAATATTTGGAATTAAAAATTCCAAATTGAAGAATTCAGATTGCTGAATGAAGTTAAAACATTAGTGCTACGTAAGAAAGCTCTATGGTCTTATATATGCAACGTTTTTAAATGAATTAAAACTGTGGAGGTTGCTGGTACACACCAAGTGAGCCAGGACAGGAGTGAACAAAGGACTCGAACTGGCAAAGCACCAAAACGCATTTTCCAGCCAACAAGGTGGTGATCAACAACATTCCTCAAAATGGGATATATTCTCAGCACTGAGGTTTGAACCAGACTTTAGCCTACCTAACCCAAAAAATCTGAATTGGAATGCACTCAGACTGTATAATGATAATGATAATCCTGTCTTGACCTGTAATTTGTGTAAATTATTGATGAAAATAATTTACTGTGACTTTATTAGCAGCTGATTTTGGAAGTGGATGCAATTTTTCTTTCTTTTTTTTTTTTGGCGGGGGGGCAGGGGAGGGAAAGGGTTATATAATATTGTCTCTTTTATAAGTTTGGCAAACAGAATGTGCATATGATGTGTTGTGCCTTAAAGAGAAAACTGTGTTTGTGTGTTCTAATGTAATTTTGGTTAAAAACTATGTAGATAAACAAAAAAACCTTTGTGATAATTTTTGACATGACCAAATTTGAAATTCAAAGAAATCAAAGAACAGGGCTGCACCAAAGAATTTAAGTATTTGTTGCAGTGAGAAAAAAGTAATAAAGGAAAGTTTGTGTTTTTATTTGGATTCTGAATAATTCCACTGATTTTTTGAGAAAAGTTAAGAATATATTGGGAGGTTGATACTGGGGACCGCTACCTGGAAAGGTAAAAGAAGAAATAGTGTTTAACACCTTCAGCATCATTTCTTCATTCTCCTACAAGAGAACTAAGAGCCATATTCATTAATTACCGAGTCCACTGAAAGCCATACAGTGAGTGCATCTGCTGTGTATAACAGAACAAAGTTCCACCCAGCAGACAAAGTGTTCATTAGGTGAAGGTGGCAAAGGTGGCATTACTAGAAGGTGAAAATGTGGAGTTAATCCCAGATGGGGAATAAAACACAAGTTCAATAGGAATGAAAATTTACTAAAGAAGCTCTTATCAGTCAGATGTGGAAATGATGCTACGTTTAACATATTCAGGATCAGCACAAGCTGCTGAAATTGCTGGCTTGATGACATTGGCTGTTTCAGGAGAATAATCCACTTTGGTAAAGAAAACAGCATTTTGATAGCTTTTCTATTTGTTCCATATTTTCGTGTTTTGGTTTTTTTTTTGGGTCAGCATGATTTTTCTCATGCAGTTTTGATTGCTCAACAAAATTACTAAGGGACAACCCGAAATGTTTTTGAATCAGAAATTTCAGTACATGTCAGGCATCTGAGGACAGGATAAGGAGGTAATTTTCATGAAGAAGCATTGAGAAATATATCACCCTGATTTCCATAATTTCTAAAAGTTATGGTCCACACAGCAATAATTATCTTGCAAGTTTTGAACAGGCTACCTTTCCGCTATGGAAAATGAGCAAGATCCACATTGCACACAGGGTCCTTAACGTTCCATGTGCAGCCTGAGCACTCTGAAACAGCAGCAAGTGGTTCATCTCTCATGTCAGAAGATGGAAACTGCTTTTACAATTTTTAACACTCTACGTGGAGACACCTGAAGCTGTGTGAGCACTGACTGCAGGAAGAGGTATTTGCAAGAGAAGATGTTAAAGTCAAACTCCAGGCTGTCTGCACGAGCACAGTAGTCAGCACTGAGGTGAAAATCTTCCTTCCCTATTTTTTGGCTTAAGCCACCATAAGCCACCATATGCCATAGTTACCAGGTAGTAACTTTGTTCATTTAAACTTTGTTGAGGTTTTAATAAAGTTACTTGGCAGGTGAAAGCCTGGAGCTGCTACAAGTCCAAAGTGAAACTCCTCTATAAATTCATAAAAATTGATTTTTTTTGCTGTGTTGGAATTGGATATACAAGTCACCACTCAACAAACTAACAATTTTTTGTCACTGGGCAGTTTAAAGCCATCAGATGAGACTTACCACATATGAAATCACTGTAGAATAGTTAGATATTTGGGTGATAGATCTGTGTGTCCAAAATGCAAAAAAATTATGCATACCTTCTTTGTTTTTTCAGTACCTGGAAATACATGTCATAAAAGTCTGTAGTACAGATTTTGGTAGTTTTTCAGGTGGGAAAAAATGTTTCTGCTGCAATGGGAAAGAACTTTGAAGCCCTTCTTAAGTTCCAGCATTACATAAAAATCCTAATGTAAAAGACATGATAAAACAAAAAATTTGTATGGTTAACTAGCTTTTTTTTTTTTTTTTTTTTTTTTTTTTTTTTTTTTTTTTAATGTCTTAGTGTTATTTAAATGCATGAAGTAATGTTATTTCTCAAGTTATTTGTTCGGCTTTTCAGTGTTCTTTTCCGAATCAATTGAAAGAACACGAAAAAGTAGCCTAGCAACAGCCATTGGTTCTTATTAAGGTTTGCAGTGCCTTCACTGGAGTTGTGCTTGGCTTTCTGTGGCAGATATGGCTCAATTAATATATGGACTTCTAGGGAGGAGATGGAAGCAAAAGGAAGGAAGTTTTACAGAGTGTGACAAGGTTCTGTGTGCTACCGTAGCAGAAGTTAAATGTTAAAACAAGTAATTCACACAAACATGTAACCAGAGAAAATTCAAGGATGTAGCTCAAAAGGCTTTGTAATACCCAAACTGTAAAACTAAATTTCAGAGCATGAATACTCTCTTGCTAAGCAAAAAATGCTATATATCTTTAAACTAAATTGTGTAGTACATGCCTGCCTTGTAGAGAGAAATTAGTCTATTTTATTTTCCTGCATGAACAATACAGAGGAGAAAATAACCAAGGCAGTGACAGTCATACCAGACTGTTCCAGATGGGCCTGAGAAGATTAAACTGAGGGCTGGTCACTTTGACATTGAGTGCATTTTAATTCAGAAGCATATTAATCAGAAACTACTTTCCCTTCAGCCTCTCCTCAACAACCAAGATTAAGTACAAGGTCTCATTTGCCCATATTTTGGGGAAATGAAATATAGAATAAAATACCTTTTGCTGATACTGTAGCAGTTCTCAGTACAGAACCTGAACATTCATTAGGCATTTGAGTGGTCAGCTTGCAAAATACAAATATTGTGTGATTACAGTCACGGGATAGTATCTTAGACATAACTCTGTGCAGTTCAGTAAAAGGGGGCAGAAAAAAACTGAAAATTATGCTTATTTTTAGATGCCTGTGGAGATTGTGCACAAAGATATAGGTAGCAGCTAGCTCCCAGATCTGTTCCCATTTAAATCCAGTGTGAGCAGCAGTGTTTGCAGGCTCTGAAGCAGATGCAGAGTGTGTTCCAGTGTAAGCATTGGCAAAGGAGATGAGGCCAAATCAAAGTCCTCTGTACAAGCACTCTTCATCTTGGGGCAGATGAAGTCTTACATCCCATTGGAACTGCAGAGTTTATGGAGAATATAGACTTGACCCATGATAGGAGGACTAGGTTTTAGCAGTGAAGTTGTATCCAGATCCAGGGTTTCAGTTCAGAAGTTATCTCTGCTCTATAGGATTGACACCAGACATATGCTGTAAATGAATATGGTATTTAGTATCTCTGAAGAGGAGCTGAAGTGACGTTAGCCAAAATCCCATCAATAGCAGCATTTTGGAGATTTGAAGCCAAGGGTCTCTGTCATGTATTAGCAGATTATAGTTTATTAGGGCCTACCTAATTTAAGAAAAATGTAAATTAAAATTAAAAGCTTGTAAAATTATGTACATCTTTACTATTTCTCAATAAATACACTTGGAAGTGTAATTTTCTGCACTATACAATGTTGTTAATTTTTTGGTTTGTGGTTGAAAGATGTTGTGACTCTCACAGGAGCCAAGTGTGAGCTGGGACTCTGACATCCACACTGCCCTTGTCGCTCATGCCTGGAGAAGCCCTCAGCCCATGTATGTGGTCTGGCTCACCTGTGAACTGTGCCTTGCTCCAGATGCAGCCTGAGAGACAAATAGCAGCTTATTTGCAGTATCCTTGAGACAAAATACAGAAAAAAAACCAATCTGATGATGTAGACACACAGTGTATGCATTTAAATCCCTGTGCCATTTCACTCAATAATGTTATGCTTTATGGGTTTATACCTATGCTTTATACCTTCATGGGTTGTTCAGGAGACAGACTGGGCTACTGAGGAGCACATAGCCTTTCCAGTTGAAGGTCACCCTCATGAAACTCTAAATGTTTTGGGGAGCAGTACTTCATTTTTTTAGTGAGGTACTGAATTTCATTTGGAGGAGGCAGTCCCTCCACAATCTGCTAGAAGAAGCCAAAGTGGGATCATAGAATTGTCAGCACACTTCGATGTGATATTATGATCTTGAGAACTACATGGCAAGTGGCAGAGCCTTGGCAGCCACAGTGATTCAGCCACAAGAAGCAGCTTGTAAGTAGTGGACTTCTTTGCAAGGGGTTACATTAAAGCATGTCTCTTACAAACACAGCTGTCCTGCATGTACATCTGCTGCCTTCTCACTTTTAGGAACAAAAAGGAAGACCTTTCAAAAATCAAGTGGACAAAATACAAAGAAATCTCTTCTACTGAGCAGACAAATCCATAGTAAAAAAATTTTACAGTGTCTCTCCCAAATGGGTTTGCATATGACTCCAGAGAAGGACCATTTAATAACATTTCAGAAGAGTGAGATAAAAGGTAGTCAGAAAATGGGTGATAGCACAACATTAACTTCATTTCTCATTGCTGAGAAACTCAGTGCTCTGAATGGCGCACATTGTACCCTGCATATGATGTTCACAGTGATGAACTAAAGCAAAAATATCATACTGAAAACATTTATGGGTGGACTCTTCCACATTTGGGTGCAAAAATGCTTGTTCTTCATTATCCATTACCTATAAAACTCCTCCAGAAAAATGTGCTTTAAGGTTGACTTGTTTGATTAATTTTCATTTATTTTCAAACAAATAATGGATTCTGAAACATTTTGGAAATGTTTATAAGTTTGGAAGAACTTTTTTGATTTTCCAAAAGCCCAGGTGGTAGAAGGAATTCTGAGAAAGTCAAAACATCACAAGTTTGTTTTTCCATGTTAGTTTCTCTACAAATTTCAAGGTCTGATTTTCAAAGGACTGAGTATCTAACTTGAAATAACTAATAAAAAAATGAAAAATTTGTTTTTCCGGTTGGGAGGTAAAGATAGAAAAGAAGAAAACACCAGAAAGTTTCAGAAATTGAATTTTTAAGTGGACAAGCAACGACACTCCTTTGGTACACAAAAAAAGTTTCTCAAATTGTCTGGATAATTTAGGCATCAGACATCCATCTAAACATGGGCTATTAGAAATTCACATATTCACTTCAGTAAACATGAAGCAAGAGAGCAGAGAAGTATGAAGGACAGGATTTATGGGAATTATATGGAGGAGTCAGGCTAGAATGGAGCTTAATTAGATTCAATTTTGCTGCCTTGCTTGTAGTGTCTGGGAGAATTGGAGTGCAGCAGAGAGGCAAATGGAAAGTGATTCATGTTTCCTACACTACTATACAATCTACTGTGCCCTTGGCCAGGAAGCACGCACTTTTTCTACATGAAAAAAACAAAAACAACTGGAGCTATTTGGAAAATATTAGAAATTGTTGACTCATTGAAACCAAAATGTGTTTTGGGAGTGCACACACCAGTGTCAATGAATGGAACATTTCTAGTCCTATTTAGAGAAAGAGTGAATCAAGGGCCCACCACATCAGCCAGAAAAACAGTCTGAGCCATTGCAGGAGTCTGGTGACTGTGGCTCTCAGCTGACATATCAAGCCCCTGTTCTTTGCTTTCAACTTGTCTGGATTAGAGTCTTAGTTTTTAGCTTTCTGACTCAAAACATTTCTAATTTGATCCAATTGTGCAGAGTAATGTCTCTAAAATCAGAAAAAAAAAAAGAAAGATAACTGAAGAAAAAAAGAATAAGCATAAGGAGATCATGTCTAGTATTGTGAGCATCCTGGATAGTGGAGCAAACTCCTGGCACTTAGCAGTAAGACTTCTTTGCAGGTTTTTTTTTTGTGTGTGGTGTTGGGGTAGCCTTGGCTGGCAGCCAGGCTCCTACCCAGCCACTCTCTCAGGGACTGCTCTGTGCTGGGGATGGCTGGTGCCAGGGGAGGCTTCTGCCTGATCTCACCAGCATATCCCATGAGCAGTCTATAGTGTTATTTTTATAAGGATGCATTAGCCTCAAATGCTGTCTTTCTCACATAGAAAGCTTTTAGTTTGGTTTGGTTTTATGGTACAAGCCATGACCTGGAGCATGTGTCATACCTCTGCAGCTCATGCAAACCAGAAACCCTTAATGAGATCTGTGCCTCGTGATCACTCGTGTTTAAAAGCAAAACAAAACAGGGAGGAAAAAAAATGGGAGAGGGAGAAAAAATGGAGCTGAGTGTGGAGGGCTGTTCCAGTGAAATGGCATATACACACTGATTTATGGAATGCAGTCCTATTCTTAATAATCATCACAGAGCACTGATGCATGGCAGCTGATGGAGGTGAGGCAATTAGCAAAGCCCAACCTCTCCAGTTACTCATTGGGAGCTAAAATGAATTTATTATGAGCTCTGAATGGTCTTGATGAGGAACATAGTCATGTTCAATATGGAACTGCCTGGTGGCCAAAACAGATGCAGTGTAGCCACCTGACCTGTGTGACCAGTTGAAAGGGGAAAGAGCCAATTCTGCACAGGTCCCTTCTCAAGGGGGGCACTCACCCCACTCACCTGGCCCCTCACCTTGCCCACCACAACCTTGCCTGCCACCATTCCACTGGGGAGACGCAATGACCCAGGCAGCATCACGTCTGGGTGTTGCCCCCAGGGAGCAAGGGGTGCAGCTCCCAGTGCTTTGCTGATTCTTTCCAAGTTGCTTTTATATCCTCCGTAAACTAAGTTGGTTCTCGATGGAGCAGGCATCCTAGCTGGGAGGCATCTATTCACAGAGAAAAAGAAACAGCTAATTTGGGGCTTCAAGAGGTCAAGAACTGCTCACCCCAAAAGGTATCCAAGCACTTGCCAGTGTTGTTGTTTTTGTCTGCCCAAATGCTTAAAAGGGAGTTTTCTTCTCTGGTTAACTGCAGTTTCTTAAAGGAAGTTTACTTATAATGGAAAGGCTGACTCAACCTTCACTCTAATAACTAGGAAAACACAACAGTAAAATGAAACAATAAATCCTTGCTCTGACAGTAATGAGGCACTTGCTTAGACATTTATCTGTCCTTTTACAGGGCAGTAATTTTATGGTTGAAAAGCCTTGGGTTAAACTTGTGTTTGCAAAGAAATTGCCAAGCCCTGGCCAAATTGCCTCATTCAGCAGATGGTAACATTGTACATAATTAATGTATTCATTTTCATTCTTAAAAACTAGTAAATGCAGCTTATTTGAACTTCCTCCTGAAAGCTGAATTTATTAGCTACAAAGCATTGAGACTGTGCCAGCTGTTTCAAGACTGTGCCCTGTCTTTCCCCTGTTTTCTGACAGTTTTCCACTAATATCATCTGGGTGGCTCCTGTCTATAAGAAACTTCAGTAAAGGCAACAGCTTTCTCCTGTCCCTTTTGTTGCTTCCTATGTTTTCATGATAAACATTTCTTTCCTTCACCTCCACCTAAAAAGCAGAGAGGCTGCCACTTGTTTGCAGAAAATTACTTTAAATTCATCAGCTCTCCCAGACCTAATAAAGTGACGTGTTTACAGTGCTAAAGGAAATCAGGTGTTTTAATGTTAAAGGAAAAGAAAAACATATTTATGTAGTGTTACAATAATACTGTTTGCCTGGCCTTTCTCAGCCTATTCATCACCCAGCAATCTCCTCACAAAACGCTGTGGATTCTATGTGCTTCAATGCCATGCAGTACTAAGTGCAAATTTACCATAAATCAAGTATTGCAGCAGCCTCCCCCTTGGCTGCTGGCAACTGCTGCAGTGGGGCACATGTAGGGAAATGGTCATTCCCCAGGCATGTGGCAGTGAGGATGGAGCAAAGGAAACCCAGTGGCAGGTGGGTATTGCTGCTACATCCCCCTTCTGCTTCTCAAGTAAGTCCCATTCATGCTCCTTGTCCCACTGCACCCCACCAAGAGTTGCAATGTTCTACCACTGAGCAAGCCCAGGTGAGAGCTTTTGGGTAGACAGGCACAGTTCCCTTCTTCCTTATTGAGTGAAAAGATGCTGTTATTTGTTCTAATACACAGGCACTAAGTGATTTTTCTTGACACATCATGGCTGGATATGAATCACACACCTGAAATTAATCTCAACTCTTTGCCCTTAGCTGTTGATAAACCCTGTATCTATTATTCTCTGGCCAGGGCCCCATGATTTCGTTAATCCTTGTTGAAATTTTTTATTCTGCTCCATGTGCAGAGATTGGTGTAAGTCTATAATGAAAGGGTTCTGGATTTTACGAGGAAATAATGCTCCTTACATATGAGCTGAAGGAGATACTGAATTTATATCTAGTATTTCAACCACCTTCATAGAGGTGGATAGAACATGTAAGTCTTTAATTGTTAGCTTTCTTTTATCCCGAGGACTTTTGAACAACAGGCATGTTGTTTTATGTGGTTTTATGCTAGAAAATATCTGGAGAACATGTGGTTCCTTACTTTCTTCAGCTGGCTGTCTTTATTGATTTTCAATTTTCCTTGAAATTCCAGTGGTAGTTGTGAGTTTAAATATCTTTTTTTGCACCTGTAGATATCAGAGCCAGCAAGTCCTTCATTCAAGTATGCAAATCTACTGACACCTGACACTCAAACTGACTGCTGGGGTTTGTAAAGCAATCTTGCCTCTGCTATGAGGAGGTCTCTGTGGTAGTGATCTCTGCAGTGATGCAATAGCAGTGACCTCTGTGGTGATACAATAACACCACAGAACAAAACATCTGGCTATAGAAAGCAGCCACTGGGCTCTGGGACAATAGTTCCTTTTAAATGGTTTTAAGAAGATGAGGTGCGTAAAGAAGTGGATGACATTGTTTTGGCATATTTCTGAATTAAAAGAGGGTGAACCTCTTTATCTCTGGTAACCACGGGTTTCAATATTGGGATGCATTACAAGAAAAATATTGTCATGATAAATCATCACATTATACTCCCAGCCTTGTAACTGGAAGTCTTTCTTGACTCTCACAGCAGTAAACTGACAATCTGTCTCCACAATGTTCTGTCATCTAGAGAGGTGGTGTTTTCAGACTTTTTATCATTGTGGATTTCAGGATAACATAGTGAATGGAACAAGCCAGAACTCTTTTCACAGTGTTGGATTTATAGAACAATAAAATACAAAACAAATGTGTTGATATTTGCTTTGTTGGAAACATCAAACTGAGTAACACAGCAGACTCTCTAGTGTAATCCTGGCTGATATGCTTCTTTCCTGTTTCTCCACCTTTGTACTTAATCCAGAGTTCCTTGGTGGTTTTCAGTGTGTAGATTACTCCCCAATGCAGAGCTTTCCTCATGGTCCAGCTTACAATTCCATGGCTGATCAGCTTCTTCCCCTTTCACAGCAGCTTAATACTATGTAACACTAATGCCTGATTTGGAAAACCCATATACCATCATTTATGTTTGGCTTCTTCAGTGTAGTAAGACTGACCAAAGGAAAGACTGCTTTTTTTTTTTTTTTTTTTTTTTTTTTTTTTAACAGATGTAAGCAGATGTCTGAAGCACTGTCAGGGGTTCCAAAGCTGTAGCTGTGGGAAAGGTTACTTTCCACTTGCCTGCTTGCAATCATTCCTTCTGATAAACCTATCTCCCCTGCAATTGTCCATATCAGATCTGATTAGAGCAACAATCCAGGAGATCTGGCCTGTCTACTTATATGAAGCAGCATGTCAGAAAAGGGTAATTGTACTTGGCAATGGCAGTGTATTTTTCCTGGTCCCTTCTTTTTACTCCCACCTTTCACGAGATTAATTTTCTTGAATATTCTGTAGTGCATAGCTGTGCATTCAGCAAATATGCCTGGGATGGCTGAAATAAACATTTAGATATTTCACCCTTTCTTGATAGTTGCTGATGGAGTATCTCTGTTCATACAGCAGTTTTAAAATTTATTTTCAGTCTACTTCCTAATACACTTGTTAGTCTGCTTTGTAACATTAATTTGTAATGCTTTGTGCATTAAAATTATCTTAATTATAATCAAGCACTTGCATTATTTCAGAATAATTGTTTTTCTTTTCATACCAATGTTAAACATTTCATTCCATTGATGAGTGTGCTAGCTGCTTCCAGTCAACACAGAACACTGTGATTTAGACAGATTTTCAGCTGTCATATGATGGCCCTTGCAATCTGAGATTGAGGGATACCAAAGAATAACCTTTCCATAATGATTGAGCAAGTTTAGTGGTCAAGAGATGTGCTGGTTTTGGATGAGATAATTTTTTTCACAGTGGCAGGTATGGGGCTGTGTTTTGGATTTCTGCTGAACACAGGGTTGCTAATATAGAGATGTTTTGGCTATTGATGAGCAGGGCTCACACAGACCCAAGGCCTTTTCTTTCTCCTTCTGTACTGCCACACTGGCAAGGGGCCGAGGAGTATATGGGAAATCGGGAGTAGACGGAGCCAGGACAGGTGACCCTGACGGACTGCAGGAATATTCCAGACCATTTGACATAATACTCAGTATATAATGTGAGGAGAAGAAGGAGGAAGGAGGGGATATTTGGAGTGATGGAGTTTGTCTTCCCAAGTAACAATTGCAGGTGATGGGGCCCTGCTCTCCTGGAGATGGCTGAACACCTGCCTGCCCATGGGAAGCAGGGAATGAATGCCTTGTGCTCTGCTTGTTTGCATGGCTTTTGCTTACCCTATTAGCCTGTCTTTATCCGAACCCACGAGTTCTCCAGCTTTAACCCTTCTGATTCTCTCCCCAGTCCAGCTAGTGGGGGAGTGAGCATGTGGCTGCATGGGGCTTGGCTGGTGTTAAACCATGGCAAGGTAGTAAAGGTCCATTTTGTCTCAGAAGTAGTACACCTTCAGGACTACTCAAACATCACCCTAGAATGTGGTAATAATATTTTGGAGGCCATTTGAAAAGAAGATTGTGCTGCTTGACCCATTGACTGAGAGGTAACGAGTGTCTGAGAGTTACTTGAGAAAACCTCCTGGAATTGCTATCTCTAAAGCTGATGGTCATCCAATAAGCTGAGGTTACACATGTGTAACATTACCCAAGTGTCAGCTCCACTGCTGTCTGCAGTGAAAGTTTCTCGGAGTTGTGTAAGCCGTCTTGTGATTTGTTTAAGAGACGAGGGGAAGACGTGCACTGTAACATTTGGCCTCAACTGCAAGACGATGACTTCAGTGATGGCAGACAATCCAGTAAGTGCATTTGTTGATACAGTATCCCTCTCAGCCAAGCAAATGCTTCCACTGCAAGCCAAAATTATGTCTCAGACAAATTGCATAATTTGTCAGCAAACCAGAGCAGACCTATTGTTGCCTACAGGAGAGAGCCTTCAGAGGTGGCACAGGAGTGTGGTCCAAAGGGTTTGCAGTGCAGTGTGTGTGGCTTTTCCAGCTCTCAATGTTAGAACAGGCAGAGATAAATGGACAGATTGGGATCTCTGCAACTTTACCACCCTGTGCTTAACAAGGCAATGAGTTGGCCATAGAGACAATGCCAGGAGACATTCCATATGCTCCCTGGAGCCAGGACCGGATTTTCAAAGAAGCCAAGATAAAAAGGCAGTATTTTCCATGAATGAGTTTCCTTTCTACTGAGGTCATAGCATACTGAGAGTAGGTAATTCAGCTATCTGCAAAATGTTTCTGCACTCTCCCTGGCTCAACAAAAAGAGCCAGAATTCCCATGCTCTTCCTGCAGAGAGACTTTGTGCAAAACAGATTGTCAGCAACCTTAAGCAAGCTGTGGCCCTATCTTTTTTTATACACCTGTTTGGGATCGCAAATTTTCTCTGCATCCATTCATTCTAGAAGAAACAAGTAAAATGGAGCTGGTAGAACAATCTCATAGGTATCTGATATTCTTAAATTCCTTGGAACTCAGCCATTTAAATAGGCTTATTCATAGTATAATTTACAGCAGTTGGTCTCCAAAAGAGTTTGCCAGTGCTAGTACATCTTTCAGCAAACTTCAGTTCAATTGATCAAGAGGATCTGTTGGGCTGAAGAGAGATGGGAGGCCAGACATATTCAGTTGTTTTCTGAAAAATAGGATAGTACTGAATGCCTCCCTTCTCCAAAGGTTCTCCCTTCTCCAAAGGTTCTCCCTTCTCTGATGCTTCCCCTTCTCGAAGACTTTACTACTCAGCATTTTGGTAAAATTGGTGGAAAGAACAGCAAACCAATTTTAGCTGCTGTGTTTCAATAGCAACCCTTCTGGGGTTACTTTATAAAATACATAGTTGTTACCATGTTTTTCCATTTCCCATTCTATTCAGGAAGCTGAGTGAAAATTATTGGTAGTAGCGGATGCTGAGGTGTTCTGAAACATTGAATAAAATTTGTACTCATAGGATATAACAATTTTTTGAGCAACTGTCTAGATGGAAGATATCCATACAAGTTTTGGATAAATGTTTTATAAGTTCCTAGATCCTTTGGCCCCACCACTGTGAAGTCTCTGACAAAAACACATTGACACAAATGGAAAACAGATTACAACTTTTCATTGTGGAAGAAGAATTGATCTTATTATCATGATGCTAAAGCACAGAATTTTGTGAAATACTTTGCCAGCTCAGACGTCAAACAAATAATAGTGAAAGCACAGTGCATGCACTCACTTTCTGGGCAGACTAGTAGCCTCAGATAGACACATTACCAGTATCAGTTAGAAAAATACCAATTCTGTTTCTCAAAGGTGACTTGGACTATCTGAGGAATTGCAGAATATTCTGAGTTGGGAGGGCCCCAGAAAGATCACTGAGTCCAGCTCTTCAGTGAATGGCCCAGATGAGGATTAAACCTACAACCTGATCAGCACCATGCTCTGACCAACTAAGTTGAGTCCAGAGATGTTTAAGAGGAGTAAAGGACCTGACAAAATAAGACAAATACAGAGATTAATTTCTTGCTTTTGAAACATAATTTCAGGAAGGAAGGAAAAAAGCTTTGCAAAAAACTGCTGTTATTGTTATTGTTCTTCAAGAAAAGATAAACTAGGGGGTCCCAGGGACCCATCCACTTTCACCCTGTGAGTCCCTGAGACTTAAGTGTCTGCAGGGGAGGAGATGTGACATGGGAACAGCTAATGGAAGAGGAGAGTTTGGGAAGTGTGTCTCCTCCTTATTGCCAAATTGAATCAGGCGAACAAAGAGCTATGGGGATGAAACTGGGATGGGAAAAGCACAGAGTGGAGTTGGGACAGGGCTGGGGGTTGGTACAGATCAGGGCTTGAGATCCATATAGTCATTTTTTGCAGCAGCCCTTGGGGTATGAGCGAAGTACTTGGGGTATTAGTTTCTGAACTTCTGTGATGCTTGAAAGCAGTTGTCTTCTCAGCCATTGGCTAGTGCTGAGATGGACAACGTCAGCCTCCCTTTCTGCTTCCCACTGAACCCCCCCAGAAAAGCATGAGTTATTTCTCCTGTCACTCAGCCCCTGGTAGCAGAGATGAACCATCATGGGTGACAGGTGAACAGTAATGTGATTGTTCTTGCCTACAATAGTGAAGCCTATGAATGTTTGCAGTCTATTAACCCTATTTTATTTTTTTTTTCATGTAGGTTGCTCCCAAGCAGATACTGCTGCTTTGAGGCAGCTTTTCATTCCTCTGTGTCACCAGCACAAAGCTCAGAAAGAGTAACTTCAGCCTTCTTTGTGGCCTGTGCAGGTGCTGACGCTCAAGTGTGAGGGGCAGGGAGTGGCAGCGGGGTAGTCAGGCAGCCTGACGGCTGGAGAAGCGGGAGAGATGCTCCACGTGGATCACCACGACACAGGTGATGCCACAGGCTTGTCCCACTGCTGCTCCCCAGCCTCCAGCCATCAAGGTTCTCCTTCCTCTTATCAAGAAGAGGTTGTACAGCGCGGAGCTGAGGGTATTTCTGGGGAGGAGGAGGCGCTCGCTCGCTGTGTTTTTGCGCTGCCACAGCCGTGTGCGCTCCGGCCGCCCGTCGGCGGGGAGACACTGCCACCTCCCGACGCCCGGCTCCGGCTGACGGAGCGCTCTGCCCCCGCCTCCCCCGGGCATGCTGCGGGGAAACCAGCGCGGGACGAGGTGCCTGGGGACCCGGAGTTGGTTCATCCGTGTTCTGGTTTCGGGGCGGGTTTGGAGCCTGTCCGCAAAGACCTGCCCGCAGAGGCCACGCTCCGGGCCGCGGGGTGCGAGTGGTGCGGGAGTGAGCGCAGTCAGACGCGGGTGACACAGGGAGTGAGGCCCGAATTTCAGCGGGAGCTTGGGAGGCACACGAAAGTGACTGAAGCTGAAAGCTCAGCGGGCTGTCACAGGCCATTCCTGGCACCATCATTAACAGCGGAGTGGACAGGAGTCGGTAAATTCCGTGTGCCTCTTCCCTGCCCACCCTCCCACTGCACCTGATCCATCTTCCCGAAAGAGAATGCATTTAAAGGAAGCAATAGCGTGGTTTTACACTCCAAAAAGACACTAATATGTGCTGGAAATCAGCAGAAATTCATGCACCTTTAGGTTTAGCTATTACAAATAGCATTCCCACTGAAGCAAACCAAGCTTGGGAGACAGAGCTGGGTAAACACGTTCAGCCGCTGTACCTGTGGCTGCTCCAGCACCCCGGACCGTCTGTGGGACGCCGCTGGAAGTACAGTTCCGTGCTAAACTGAGGGCCAGTAATTCCCAGCAAAAGCACCAGGGGTCCTCCCACTCTAGCTCCACCTTAGAATGGCCTCTCAGTATACTAGCGCTAGCAAACCACCTCTCCCATTTTCCTCTCCCTCCCGACTGCCTACGATAAACCTGAACTGCAAATAAGGTTGTGTTTAGACAGGATAGTGGTGGGAATATTGTCTGAGTAAAGACAGGAGGATCTATCCTGGTGGAAAGGCTTTTGAATGGTTTACAGTATTTGCCTGTAATTGTACACATTCCTTGAAAAAATCACATCCACTCATTTATTATCGTGCTAAACAACGCAGTAGGTCTAGCACACAGGTGTGTCACTCACTCTGATTCAGGCTAGAGACATCTGCAATGGAATGCGATTTTTCCACACAGAGTTATGTTAATGCAACATCAGAGGTGACCAGTTTAGGGAGATGAGGAGAGAAGGGAATGAAGGAGGAAAAAAAAAGCTGAACAAAATGTTCACCCAAACATGGAAAAAATTACCAAGAACAGGTGTTTGCTTTTTTTCCTGACATTAAAAAAAAAAAAAATCTTTTAAAAATTTAAGTATTTTTCTAGCTGGTGATAGTTTGATTTGAAAGGCCTGATAATCAATGGGAACCTTCTCTGGACTTTAGATTGCATCCCACATGTCAGCTGGATTTATCTGTCGTGTGAGTAGTAATGAGGAATAAATTGTTTGAGGCTAGAAGACCTAGGGCTTTTCTTCTAGTTAAAGCAGGTTACACATGTGAAAAATGTGTACCTCCTGTCAACTACTGTGAGTGTTTTCCATGTAAAATGCAAAGTGTTTGAGGCCCACAATCCCACAGGAAAAGAGGTGCAGGTTTAGGGGCAGGTAAAAGCTACACATGCATACAAACCCGTTTTGTGCCACTTTTCTATGGCTTAGTATTTCTTCTCACACATGAGCAATGCAGTACACAGGACTGATGTGCTTTGGGCAAAGAACTGAGTGCTAGCCCAGCCATACCCACCAGAAAGTTAACCCCTTCCTTCCTGATCTTCCTCTGCACTCCACTTGCTCACTTCAAGAAAAGGTATTTTTGTCATAGATATTTTTTCCCCCAGGAAAAATGGCTAGAAAAATGAACATCCTCAGTTCCCAGTGTACATCAACAATATGAGTTTTGCTGTTCTCAGAGTCTTAACACTTATTTGCTAAAATAGGCTCTGGTACCTCACTCCATGTCTGTCCAGCACTTACCCAGATAATATAGCCTCAAGTCCTTAATGGATGCCTAGGATTACACCATGTCAGCACTAACTCCCTGGCTTGACTGAAAGTTTTTCATCATCTTGGCCAAGAGTTTCCATTCTCTTTAGTCTCCAGAAACATCAGGCAACCCCCATGCAATTTATTGCCGTTTATAGTTTCTTTATATGAACGTCACTTCCAAAATATTCATTAGAAAAATTAGTCATTTACAATAAATGTTACATTTTTACAAGAAAATGCAGCAATTCTTTATTAAGCATCTGGATTTTTTCAGCACCACTTCATAATGAGGATGAGCCTGAACTGGAACACCTGATCTAAACCCTCTTTTGACTTTTGGAGAATGTCAGATCCAAGTTTTTAAGAGCTGGGATTGTCTTCATTTTGAGTCTTCCACAGCTCTGAGCACATAGTTGGCACTTAACAAATAAACAATAGTAATCCAGAGCTGGACCAGAAATTAATGGCTAGACTTTATCTGTACTTCATAAAAAGTGTATATGTCTTCCACATTACCCATGCTACATCAAATGCATTGCCTTCTTTCTTTTGTAACCATACATGATTGCAATTAGAAAATACAAATTCCAACCCACAGCTCATGGGGTAGCTAGGGGAAAACAACATCCTTTATGTACCATGAAGGATAGTCCAGAGGTGTGATTTGGAGTGATGAAATGGCTTTTAGACAATGGCATTGTTGCAGACAAACAATAACTTGAACTGTGGCATCACCTGTTGCTCAAATCTCTGACCTGCAGCCACACCTGGCTGGGAAGGAACAAGCTGTAAATGATGGCACAAGGGAAATATGAATTACTGACTGTGTCTTATCATGGAAATTAGTCCATGTCTGATTCATTCCCAGCTCTCCGGGAGGGCAGAGAAGGCGGTTTACCCAGGCTGGATTTACATGGATACAGTTTCATGTCAGCACTCTCAAGAGAATGAGCACTTTGTATATGTAACAGTCTCACAGCTTCCCCTTGCAAAGTATCGCCTGCCAAAACCTTCCTGCTAACATCGCTGCTGTTTTACATGACCTGGAGTTTAGGCCACTGGAAGTGTCCAGAATTGTAAACTAAAATAAAGAATGATTGAAAAGCATCTCACACTGTCCTCCCTCAGGAAAGAGAAGTGCCCATATTGAACAGGGCCAGGCTGAAATGCAGTAGGACAGCAGCATTAGTTGTAATCTGTATTGCTTTGGTCAAAAGCCTATACTATATTTTCCTTAGCATCTGCTTCTGGGTATTTGGTCTTCTCTGTGCTTCACAGTGGAAATGAAGAAACTATGAACACTTCTGGCAGTTTGCATAGAACAGAAGGAGAGAACATAGATGGAAAAGTGCTCCAGCAGAGGTGGAGTAATGGCAACTGATATGCAAGGGGAAGTCATAGGAAACAATGCAATCTAACTTGTTGCAGCTGCCTGAGCAATCACAGGGACAGTGCCAGATGTAATATAGCTCTGGTTAGCATGAGCTGAGATCTGGGATAGCCTCCAAAAGCAAGGACGGGGAGAAGAGAAGCAGCAGCTTGTTTGTGAACAAAAGACTAAACTATTTGGTTGCTAAAATACACTAAAAGGAGGTATCCCTTCCCTTAGCCCCATATGCAAATCACATCTAATCTGGGAAAAAGACAAAGGAAAAAAAAATAATCCAATGTGTGGTTGTGCCGAATTCTTTTGATAAACACTGGAGATCATGCTAAATGGGGAGGAGAGCTTGGAGAGTGTTAGTTTTGTTGGGCAGCAATTGAATTTGATGGTTTTAACAAACTACTGCTGCTCTGTTTGAGAAACTGCATTTTAAAAATGTGAATCAACTGGGACAATTCAGAACAAGGGAGGGTTGTGAGAGCTCCTCCATTAAGTGTATGGCACATGGATGGCCAGTCCCTTCCATGACTATGCTCTGGGATGGTGGGCTTGAGTTACCTTGGGACTACTTACCTAAGGTGCAAATTACCAAGGACTGTGGTAACTGAGTCTAGCCTATGTGCCAAGAAAGAGAAAAAATAATCTTGTTCTGAACTTCCCTCTACTATTTCTAATCACTTTATACTATGTGCAATCATGTCTGTGGCTGTTAAGTTTACCTTTCTCCCTGGGCCATTTAGATGATGAAGGAAAGCTAGGAGTACTATGTAGAGCAGATTGCCTTGTCTACCCCATTGCCTTCTTGCAGCTGCTCCCCAGTCTGCAAGAGCATGGGCAGAACAGAACAGAGTGTCAGTCAAAGGCACCAAGTCTGCAGCATTGCTACCCTGTGCAAATGCAGTCACAGTTTATGATTCACTACTTCACTCCAGTGCAAGAGCTGTGCAAGAATATGGGCAAGACAGGCAGAAATTCGAATGCCTCCACAGAAATGTTTTGCAGAAGAGCTCTGCTGTAAGGAAGGATCCTTCTGACTTGGTTTCCAGAACACATTAAGAAATACCTTCAAGATGTTTTTTCCATTTTTACCTTGCTTGTGTTTTTCCCACGAAGGCCCAGCTTCCCAATTTGCTCCAAGCATAAAGTCAATCTGCATGAAGTGGTTTGAAGGAAAGGATTTTGGTTTGACTAGACTAAATTTCAAAACAACTAAACAATAATGATCATTATTGGTTTACATTAAATTGAAAAAGTGGCATGAGATAAACAGCATCATAATCCCCATTTTACAGAAAAAATGGAAGACCTGGGGAGCTCAGCCAATTTTCTTACTTCAGCATCTTTATCCAGCTCCATCCTTCCTCTGACACAGAAGTCTCAGCTCTGAGGAGGGCAGCAGGCATTGCACTTATCACCACTCTCAGCTAGGAAAATGGAGCAGGACCAGATCATTCCATTTTGTGATCAGTGAAAATAAAAATCTGAAAAGCAGAGTTAATTCCTCAATGTAGCAGCAGAGTAGGCTTCCACAGAAAAGTCTGTGCTCCATCTGCAATTTCTGAGCACTGCTGCAGGCATCCTTCCTGCAAATATGATCAATTAACATATAGCTGTTAACATTTGTAGATGTTGCCACATAATGTAGATATGGCTGCTCCTTCCCCCGCAGACACAGACACAGCCTATTTGAGCGATAAAAGCTGCTGCTTTCCTGCAATCAAAATGCCATCAGTCTTACCAGTATCAGATCTGCGTAGAGTTCTAGCCACAGAAACACTTTACATTTATCACCTGGCATGTGCCACCTCTGTGCCCTTTTTTCCCAGGGACACCACTTCTGTGGAAATATTAATAAAAGACAAATTGCATTTGTGTATTCCTGTGAAATGTTTTGACTACTAAAGTTGTTCTATAGCAGTTCATTAAAGGACACATATTCAAGTTTACATTTTATAAAAAGATCAGGAATGCTCTGGCTGATAGCTTTCCTTCTATTGAGCATCTGTTTCCTATTTTTTTAACAGTTTACAGCAGTGGTTGGCCAATTCTGTACTAATAGTTGATCTTAACTGGATCAAAACATTGTAATTTCTTAACAAAGGTTAGAGAGTGTCCTTCTAACACAGCTTCCTATGGCTACAACCAGCAATGTCTGTGCATCCACATCTGGTTTCAAAATATTAAAAATGATAAACACTTCCAGATACAATCCATCTGGTCTCACAAAATTCTACATCTGCATAATTTTCCTTTCTTTTTAAAAACCAAACACGGACTTAGTTTGGCCCTGTTACATTACTGGAGAATCCTCCTCCTTCTAAGTGTGGGGCAAAGCCCATGGTCTAGTTTTGTTGGAAGCAATACAGATTGATTTTGTTGGATACAGATACATCTGTATCTGCCTGACTGTTGTGTCTAACAGCGGCTGTGTTAGTAAGCGACCAGCGGAAATTCTTTATTTGATTGGCATACGGTATCTGAGTGAATCAGAAGGAAGGCTGCAATGAAAAAGTCCTGAGGAACTGAAGCAGCAGTGAAGTTTTCAGTGCTGGCTGCGATCAGGCTTTTGAAAGCTGTTTGCTTACTGCCCATCTGCATCGTGTCAGCCCCCTCAAACACAGCAGCAAGCCTGCAGGATTTTGCTACCCTGTGGAAATGCAGTCACAGTTTGCAACGCAGTGCTTTGCTCCACTGTTTCAGGCTTTCCTGAGCAGCATATTCCTTGGCTACAACACCTTGCAGACAGCTCTGCAGCACTGCAAGGGTCAGAGCATTGGAAGGGGGACCACCCCTCTCCCTTTTGGCTAGAAATGCTTCCTGTGGGATGGCTGCTGCCGCTGTGACTAAACAATACCGGACTACTTCCTCTGGCTTCTCTCCCCTTCCTTTTCATTTTACATGCCAATTCAAGGATCTCTTGTCCCTGACTGTTTTACCCAGATGGAAAGAATATTTGTATTTCATATGCACAAAGAAACAACAAGCCTTTCTTGCACAAATAAAGGTGTGCAAAGTACAAAATGTAATTGGTTTCATTAGTTTTTAATTAAGGATTCTACTTAGTGTTCAACATTGTGTATATAAAGAAATGGTGAAGTGAAAAATAACATGTGGAAATTAATAGATGTGTGGGAGATCACTATTCCAAGTCAGAAGTTCATCTTATCATTTTTGTGTCCCTCAGTGGTCTACTTTGCAATGAAACAGTGTTTTTCCCTGACCTTTTAAAAAGTTAAACAGGTTCCAATAAGCTCTGAAGACATGACACTGAACAGGCCTTTCACCCCAGATAGAGTACTCCATCTTAAAGCTGAAGAGGTATCAAGTTGGGAATTAACACTTCTTTCACTCTTACAAGATTTTACCAGCTCTGATGAGAGCATCTTTATGCTAATAGCAAGGACAGCATTTTAAGGCCAGGACAATGCCCAAGAAAAGTCACTGCAAGGTTGCCTACTTTGACTTGGTGCAGAGGTACCTAAGACCCCACGATCTGTTGCACAATGCCAATCAAAGACACAGTAGGTGACACGGCCATAGCCTGAATGGAATGGGTGAAAATGGCAACTATAAAACCCAAAATATAATTTCATTAAGGAAAAAATTCCAGTCAGGCCAGCCAGTATAAATGCTTCATTGTGTTGTCATGCTCATTAGTTACATGTATTTCTAAGTCCAACTTTCCATGTTTGAGGCCAAATTTCCTGAAAAACAAGACACAATGAACACCATCCCAACACCGTGCCTAATCTGTCATGACTGATATGGGTGTTGCTAATGTTTCCTGGAGTGATGATGGCTTGCCAGATGCTGAGAAACAAAGGCACCATCAGACCATAGAGTAAGTCAAGTAAGAGAGAATTCTCCTGCTGCAGTACTTATATATATATATCTATATAACCAAAAAGCTTGGGTACAACAAATCAATGAGAAAACACTACAGCAAACTACAAGGAGCTAATGTCAAACAAACCCCCAGTTACCCACAGCAGCAATCAGAAAGCCAGGCAGAGAGGGCAACTCTTCTTTCTTGAATGAGATCTGAGGCAGCTCTTTTTTATACTGTTCACACCTAGAGCTTTGTTCCCGTTCCATCCATATTTTAAAAGACATTTGAGCATAGCTTACCCGCATTTTGAAAGATGTGATAGTTCAATCTTGACAACAATTATTTTCAATTTAAGCAGCCAAAATACAGTTTGCCCATTAGTGAAGGAAATTCTCAGGAAAGTAGAGGTGTTGCCCTAGGGTTCTTAGTGACCCTGAACTGCCAAAGTCACAGAATACAACCATCCCAATATAATCACTTTGTCACACTAGAGTTTAATTAATTTGATCATTTGATGACAAAACCATTTAATAACCATACATAATTCATAGGGTGACAAGTACCATCATCATAGGCATCATCCCTTGTTTTCACCTCCTACACTGAACATTTTTTAAATACTAACCTTTGAAGCCTTTTCATTCTTTCCTCCTCATTCCTGCTTTCATCTCCTTCAACTTTGTCTTCCCTTTTCTCACAAAGGACATGTTCCTCCATTGCAAACCCTGAAATTTTACTGTGATAGAGGCATGTGTTTAGACAGAAATAGTCATGAAACTTTTGTTTCCCATCATCAGCTGAGGAAAAAGATGTCTTAAAATGTCTGGATTAATTTAGTTTAAAATTGCCCATAAAGGAAATCAGAACCAAATTATGTTCTCTATTTTTTAAGAGGAAGGAGTAGATATTCAGTATATTATAAATTGTGACCATTGCTTCTGAACACCTGCTATCCTGCCTCATTCCTAGGAGGTACATAGGGCTCTACTCGCTCTGGCTTTTCTGGGCACCCATTTCAGTATATGGGAAATTTCTATTCTTGAGCAGACTTCCTGTAGATATGAGAAGAAAGTGAGGAGTACAATGGCTGTTGTCAGCCCTGCCAGGAAGGAATGCTTATAGTCCCTAAAAAGAAGATACAGAAGGCTGAAATTAGGAATGTGGCTGCAAGATGAGTCAAGATTCAGGGTTCAGGATTCAGCAGGAGCCATAATTTCAAGCAGTTATTTCAGTATTGGTGTGAGGGTGAAAAGCCTGTCTTCCCAGGTGGAAAGCAAAGGTTTCATCCTCTGATTCCTGTGAAAAAACACTGCAGTGGTGAAGGAGGTCTTCCCTTATTTTAAGACAGTGATTCTCCACAAAGAAACCACCTTGAAGAAAGCATTTGGAGAATCCTAATACTTTAGCTGTCTTAAAATATTGGTAAAGTTATGAAAATAAAACAAATATAAGATTACATTGAATAAGGTAGGCTTACCCCTTAAGTCTGCCTCACAGATATCTTTATCTATTTGGCATGATTTCAACAAACTGTGATTGACCTGCATAGAGGCAAGTGCCCTGTGTTGAGACAGAGGGAGTACTGTAGAATGATTCTACCAATTATTTTGCTTTNAAAAACCAAAAACAAAACACCCTGAATAAATTGAGATAGTTTGGCCAATTTTATGGTCATATGGTCATTTTTTTCTGCTGAATAAATTTGCCACCATCCATGTTCACTGAGAAAAGGATGTAAAAGCAATACTAAATGTTTTATTTGATATGACAGAATAATCAAGTACACTTCATATTGAATTGTGTTGATGTTGGAAACAGGAGTATCAGAGTTATTCATTGAATCAAGACAGCCAATCTTTGGCACAATCTCTATTAGAATAAATGTTGTTGCAAAGTTAAATATGCTAAAGTATCTCTAGAAGAGGCATAAATAATTTCATAATTCAACGTAGAAAACATGTTAAGAGAATAAAATAACCTCAGCAAATAATTTGTTTTCCTAGGCAGCTCACAAAAAGGAAAATAAATAAATCAGATATTTGTATTTCCTTATTCTCTAGCTCTTAAAAATCTTTTTTCCCTTTATGAAACAGCACAAATTGAGTCAGAATCTGGTTTTGTTTCTGTTGAGACTAATAGCAATTGCATGACTTCCGTAGTAAGGAAGCAAATCCATTTTGCCAAAGAAATGCTGTAAGAACTTATCCATACTCTCTGACATGTAGATAACATTAGCATTTGCCTTTTCTGTCTGATAGCATTGTTTTAGTATGAACTTCATATTGCTTTGGAAATTTCCTTGGTCTGACCTCAAGATCCCTGAAGAGTGATGGCCTAAAATGATTTCATGTAAGGATTAATGAAAAGAAAAGCAAACAATAAGAAAATTATTCTGGCTTCAGATTTATCTGCTCAAGTGTCTGGGTTGCTGCAAATCAATTTTAAATTGTTCAGAAGCACATAAAATACACATTGCCTTTTTAGCTGTAATTTTCCCCATCAGCCTTCATTCAAACTGTAGCCAACTAAATGCTGGAAGACAGAATAATATTAAACAAGAGACATAAAGGATATATATGCAAATGTACAATCTAACCACTAGAAGACTTTATAGATGATTGTGAGTATGAACTGTATGAAGCTGGTATTAAGAACTAAATACCTTTGTTGTTCAGTGATGCACTTAATGAAGTTCCTCAATTCCATTAAGTAACAGATTTCTGTCCATTCCATTTTTATTACATGTTTCTTCAATTGTGCACTTCAGTCTTGTAATAAAGGAGAGTATTTTGTGCTATGGGTAAATATGTAATCTCTATGGGATCATTTACACTTGAAAATTAGCTTGGCACAAATTCAGGGGAGAAACTAAACATTACCTTTTTCTGTGTAATTCCTCCCATTGGTATTATTATTGCACATTGAATTATTCAGGAATATTGATTATTCAGGAATATTGATCCAGATCTTTTGTTTCAGTAGAACTGTTTAGGTGCAATATCACATTCAGAAAACTTTTTCTGATCTATATTCATGTCACATAAACCAGAAAAGGAGTTAGACAAATTGGCTGGGCTGATGGAAAATCACTAACAGAGATGTCCAAAGCACAGCCAAGACTTGATGTTTTAATTCCAAGAGATTTCACTAGTTTTTGCAGATTTAACTTCAATGAGCATGTACCAGTGATCAGAGCTATGCTTCCTTGAAATCAGCTCTGCCCTTGCCTAATTGCATGTTACCTCTCCTCAGGATGGCTAACAGAGGCAGATAAGTTAAAGTGTTTGTACCTCGCACAAAAAATTCTATTTACTATTATACTAAAGTAATCAAGGGATGCAATTTAATCTCAATTTTAGGGGCATTGCTCAGAGAAGTGAGGAGGGAATCCTGTTGCAACACTCCACTGGGCCCAGTTGCCTGTCATCTCATTTAGAAGGGAGGCTTCCTATTCTTTCCCCCCAGACTTTGAAGACTGATCTCTGGGTAAGGAACAGCTGAATTAGATCAGCTCTCCATGGTGCAGAGAGGGTTACTGAGATTTCATGTTGGTGAATCTCAGTCGTGTGTATGTGGCCAGCCCCTGGACTGGATGAATTAATGATCCCGTATGGCCCTAACCACCCGGAAATTTGCCGCTCTCTAAATGCTCCTTTCTTACTGGGAACCTGGAGGATGGTGAGTTACACAGTGTCTTCTCCAGCTTGTGTTCATTCTGAAATGCAAACACTGACTTTGGCTTGTCCTGGTGACTGCACTGTCTGCAGACATCTAGTTAACTACCAAGAAGACCTGCAGAGTTGCAGGTAACAACACTGGATATGCAAGGATTGAACTGAATGTGCTACAAGACCATAAAGAACTCCAGGAAGTTAAAGCTTTGCAGCTGACTGCTGGTCACACGTGCCCCTCTATTGCCTGTTTCAGTCAGGAGGAATAGCAGGGAACATTTGTGGTTTTGGTTGCCTAAAGACAAAAAACTCTTTGTGAAAATATAAAATCTGGAAACAAACTGGCTGGTGAGGTCCTAAAATATTGGCTGCAAATCAAACACAAGAAAGGTATTGGTGAAGGCCGTGTCACACACAGAGGAACACAGCGATCCTCAGCTTTGGAACCTTCCTTGGGCTGTGGAAACAAATCAAGCTTAATTTAGACAAAATATATTCACAACTAGACAGAGCTCTGCTTTGATTTTGTATCTTAAATGTAAGCATCAATATAAGAGGGGATTGATGACTAAATAAAACTGTACTTTTGCTTTTTGTATAAAATGTTGTTATTTTCCTAATGCCTATCCCAACCACATTACTCAGCAACAGCCCTTACAAAGAGTGTCTCCTCTTAAAAATAAAAAAGGATCTAATGATATTCATATGGTCACTTGCTTCAGATACTTCTTGCCCCTACAAAGTACAAAGTGATAGACCTGCAAAACCAAGAGTTGTACACTAAATTGACCTTGACCTCTAAAGGTCAAATTCATCATTAATTTAACTTCTCTGGAAAACATGCTCACACCAGCTATCATTTTAATTGCTGAGTGCTTGACTAGGTTGAGAATATGGCCAATCTTTACATTTCAGTGAGGTGACTCTAGGATTATCATGTAGGTAAATATAGGCCCCAAATGTCATCTTTACTCTCCATTAAGAAAGAGTTAAACAAAATGTTTCAATGGAAAGTTTAATAACAAAGGACATTTATGATGTTTACTTAAATTTTCTGGACCATTAAGTCCAAATGACATGACTTATTGGATGCTATATCTGGCCAAAAAATCTTTTTGACCAGTCTAAGTTTTACTATGTGCTGAGCTGCCAGCATCCCTATTAGAAAAAAAAAAATTAAATATAAATCTATGGTCAAATCCTAGTTTTCTCAGAGAAATCTGGATTCAGAATAGCCATTCATGCCAGAAAGTACCTTTTGAAGTTTACATTAACATGGATATTTATTTATTTTCCCTCTGTAACAATGACAGTGGTTGAAATAAACTGTTTAATTCTAAATAGAAAACACATCTGCTGTTTCTGCATTGTTTGTGGTTGCTGGAGGGGTGACAATTTAAACCAAGTAGCACACATGACATTTTAAGTGAGATGTTGTATGAGGATTTGCAGCTGCTTTACTTTCCTATTTTTCTCTCGCCTGGCGGCACTGCTCCATTGCAGGAACTGCAAATTTTTCCATCCACAACACAGCTCTCAGAGGGAAAGTTTATACATATCCTCACATACATGCATGCCTACTGGCATAGATGTGATATTTTTGACATGCTCATGTTCATTTATTTTGGGGGAAAGAGCATTTTCTGCACTGACTGGGATCTTCGAGGTGAGAACATCACTGAGGGGGTCAGACTGGGCCAGACTTTGCTTATGACTAGGTGGCAAGCAGGAGTCTCAGAGCTCCAAAAGCAACCTGCAGTTAAGTCCTGACACCCTGGCATTGGACAACATGGCCCACTTGGAGATCAGTGTGTTTGAAGGACCCCTGGGTAGTGAAATTTTTGGTGCTAGAGAACAACAAAGCAGGCCCTGACCTGCCCCTGTTCTCTCTGGCAATATCCCCATTATCTCAAGGCTTCTGCACAGCATTGAACAAACAGAAAGTGCTGTGGGATTGGACTGAAGAAGGTGGTCAGAGGTTAGAAAGTCTGGCCCTGCTCCATCCAGGGAAGTTGTGAGAACGGACAGAAGTCCCAGTTCCTCGCTAGCATTTCACCTTGCCTGGGGAGGCTTTAAGGTGAGGTGTCATTTATCCTCCACCCCAAGTACATGCTGGCTGAGTAACAGACTTAATTTGTGCCCAAGCAGCTCAGAAGTGTCAGCCCTAATCACAAAGGGTGAATTGTACCTATGAATGTCATGCTGCAGTCCCAACACCTAAACTAAGTTAATTTCTTTAAACCCTATAGGGGCCTAGTGTCAAGGATGTAATGATCCTTTCAGGTTAATGAACTTGGCCCTAAATAAATAAAGGTTACATTTCTAAATACTTTTGATAGTCTTGAAATTTTGCCTTTTCACTATGATGAGATGGTGAAACTCTCTTCACTCCCCTGTTCCCACACTGCTTTATGTTCAATAAACCCCTGAGGTTTGACAGTGCAGCACTGTAATCCATTAACCATAAAAACAGTGTGGGCTGATATTTGACTCCTATTTATGGCTAAAGAGACTAAAATACTCCCAAGTAGTGTGAAAAGCTTAGGTAAGCACCTGAAAGAGGGCTGGAGCCCAGGAGTTCCCAGTAGGCTCCACTTTACTTCTGCCGATTTTTTCTTTTCATTTCAAAGAAGGGCATTTTCTTTTGTCAGATCTTAATAGAGAGGAGGCTTCCTCTTTCTCTGGAAAAAGTCCTGCCATGGATCTGAACAGAAATTTATGACGTTTTCTTTGCTGTTATGGGATATTGTGTTTATTCCTCTCTGTTGTCTCTCAGCAAAGCAAGAACTTCTCTTTGGGTCTTATGAAATGTCTCGAGTAGAGTAAATTATTTCCCTTGGGAGGGACAAGATTACAACAAACTGCAAATATTAAAAAAATAAAATTCCCAGGGAGGAGCCTCAGTATCAACCTCCAGGTCATCTTCCCCCACAGCCCTCTTGGCATCATACAAACTGAACTTTGTCCTGCCCTAGTTACTAATGTGCCCAGTCCAGTCTTTAGAAACAAAGCATAAACACACCCAGCCAAGTGCAAGCTTAATATAAATGTGCTGCCTCTTCCTCTCATTACACTTGTGAGAAATTGTTTGTGTTTCAAGAGGGAGGATAGGGAAATCAGTTCCCAGGTCAGGTCTCGCTCTAGCCCTGCAGGCAAGGAGGACAGAGGCCAGCTCCAGTGCAGGAAATCTTCAAGCACTGATATTGTCACACACTGACAGGGATGTGCGGGCCCATGTGCTCTCACAAGGTCATGGTGTGTTTGAGTTTTTTTATAACTCTGGCCCCCACACAGCAGCCACAGAGAGTGAGGCCATGGTTTTCTTTCAGTTCAAGGAATCACTGGACTGCCAAAGAAACCACATAACAGCTATTCCGCAGATGAACTCAAGTAATGGCACAGCACTTGGGTGGCCATATTTATACTGGGCTAGCCAGGAATGTCAGGATTTCAGCATTCACAAAAAATGCACTTCTGGCACAAACTATCTCTGTCATTTCAGCTCCACTCCTCAGTCTCAAATGATCCATATTGTTAGGAGAGCTTTAGTGTTTGGAGTAGCATGTGTTTCCTCTCTCCATAGGTTTTGGGAGTAAGGAAATGAATCCTGCCCAGCCGTCCTCTTCGGCAGTTCTGCTTTTCTCTAAGTAAGCAATGGCAAACATGAGATGGGAGAGAGATACATCTGAACTCATGCAATCTGTCACAGCACAGCATCTCCCAAGCACAGGCTTTTTACCCTTGGATCTGTCCCATCTCTGTCTGCAAAGCTATATTTCAGGGGTTTGTCATGGGTCACATCTGCCAGCAATCATGTGGAAGAAATATAGAAAATGAGCAGCATGCATTAGCTCCACTGTTTCCCTCCTGCAGCACTCCTAGGCTCTTGACAAACAGACAAACTCCCATGCTGAAGACAACCAGCCTAATCCCCACTCCAGAGAAGCTACTGGGGAGTCCCCATGAGCCTCAGCAGATACTGTCTCACAGAATCAGAAACCTGTGAACCCCTCTTGATCAAGAGGAGTTTAGGAGATGAGCCACAGCGTCACAGGTTCCCAGAAACATCAGCCCAGCAAGGACACTCTGAGCACTGCAGGAAGCAAGGCCACCATGAAAACTCGCTCAGAAGTGTTGTCTAGGAAATAAAAATAAATAGACAATTAAATAAAAATAATAGAGAATTTTGGACTTGTTCAGGATTGCTGGGCATGTGTCAGGCCGGGGGGAATAGTATCTGTGCTCCCTCCTACCTAAGTGCTTAGTGCTTCGGAGCCCTGCGCCTCCTTGGCCATGCAAGAGCAGATTGGCTGAACCAGTCCTCCCAGTGACTCCAATAACTTTCAGGAGTACCAGTTTAATTGCATTTGATTTACACAGCTCATTTACATTTAGGCACAAAATCTGGTGTACTTTGGAACCTTCAGATTTAATGCATGTGTGCAGTCTACCTTCAAATCAGACATCTCCTTTGAGAAGTGTGTTCTTTTGTATTTGGTTTCTAGACCAGGAAATCCCAGGTAGGAATATAGATGCCCTGATTATGACTAAAATGGACAAGTAAGTAACTGCTGTAAATTGAAAGAGTGGCATGAGCCCTTCAGAATAAGAGTATTCTTGTAGGTCTTTTAATCTCAATGCCCTGTCCAGCTGGACTGTTCCAGACTGCTTTTTCAAAATTGTTCTATTACTCTGTACTCTGGGACAACATAACCAAGGAAGATTTAAAAACAAAACAAAAGAGAACAAAAACCACTTAACAATCTTGGATATTGCAGTACCAAAAATCAAGCACTTCTAAGTGAGTAAGTCAAGTTTTACCATCACATAATAATGCCATGAACAGAAAATATTGAACCCAAATAAACAAACAAACAAAAAATCCTCAAAATCCCAGTGATGGGAAACTGATCCCAGCTCTATTCAAGCTAGTGACAAGTTTGTCACGTGTTTCCAGGGAAATTTAGATTTCATCTGCTTAATAAATAGCCAGCCATGAACCACAAAGACAATTAACTAAACCTCTGGGCATAAGGAATGACAAATGAAAATCAGGGAAATCCAAAGGCAGTTTAGTGTCATGTTTACAAGTGCTATTCTGGAAATAAGGCTAGAATGGGAAGGCTTACTGATTCAAGCCAACTGTGATCACTAAAAGCCAAGGTTAGGCTCCACAGTAACAGTCATGCGTCAGCCACCCAGCTGGTAATTGACAACACAATTTGTAATTTGTGTTGTTTGCCCCTCTGAGGCATCTTCTTCCAGTCAGTACCAGTATAATTGAAGGGCTGGTAGACAGAAAATAGGGACAGAAACACTTTGCACAAATCATAAAGTCATTTAAAAGTAAATCCCTGGGAGCATTCAATGGTTTTACACATGACCCGGCCCCACAGGGGACATAACCTGTGAAGTTCAAGTTACTCCAAACAGAGTAGCATTTGGACTTCTGTTAAATCTCTGGTAATATTTAGATTAAAACCCCATTGAGGTATGGACAATCTCCTGCTGTATTTATGGAGAGCCTAGAAAAACCTGTGAAGGAGTAGAGAGAAGACTGAGGCAACTTCCTTGGGTCTGTTCCAATGAGAATTTCTGTTCCTATTTCTGCTGCTCCTACATTTGAAAAGGGTGACTCAAAAAAAGCCTAGGAGCAAAATTGGTTATCCATGGGCCTTTTCCATATATAGATTGGATACTAATATGACTTAAATTTTATAAACACCTCTGAGTAAAGAGGTATAAAATAGTGTGGTTGCATGGCACCAGGGTTATCCACAGAAGCTGTTTTTGCATGATACTTTTTGCCCAGAGCCCTGTAAATTTGGGACTAAACCAGAAGTAGCTCTTTCCTCTTTGCACTGTGTACACAGTGCTAGTGAGAGAAAGCCTAGGACCTTCTTTGTGCTGCTGTTCTGGTGTCAACAGATTTTATGTTGGATTGCAGTTGTGTCCCAAGTAATATGTTCAGTATTCAAAAAAACTTCAGCTTTCACCCATGGTCTCCCTGGCTTGGTACTGTGAGAGTGGGTTCCTGCTCCATGTTAAAGAGAGTGGAAAGAGTGGGTGTAATCCAGGCTTACAAATTCTCTCACACCTGCTGCTTCTGTCTCCTGAAGAAAGCCTTGCTGAGGAGGTGCAGCAGTGATTTGCAGCTCAAAAACAATGGGAGTTCAGAGCATGCTATGGAGCAGGCAGGGCTTCTTAGCCCTCGATGTTTCAGTTAATACAGAGGGCTCCAAGAATTACTCCAATAAATCCAAATGCTTACAATCTCTTTTCACCCTAGTACCTCCTCCTTGAGATCATGTCTTCTGCTCCAGAAGTACAGAAATACACTTTTTGAAGTCACATCAGTTGTTCTAGTGATTTCATAATTGTCACAGAAGTGGTAATCCCTTCTCTTACAGATGATGAATCTCCTCAGTGGTATTATACTATTGGGAGGAAGATTACAATATCCAAGAAGCCTGTAAGCCTCAGGTTTCCTAAAGCCCAGTTTTACCTATGCCTCCCTCTACCCATTTCGGATGACAGTGTGTTTTCAGATTTGGCTGGATGAGTTACTGAGATGGCATTCATGGACAGTTGCAGTACCAGCTGATGGGATTTTCTGCAGCCCTGTTTATTTGTCTCCTGTTCCTGTTTTCATGTGCACCATTACTCTAGAGAGACTGTAGAGCCAATGAGACTTAAAGGATGCATGCAGTTGCTTGGGTATTATTTGCATAGATATATGCAATTGGTTAGATCCATGCTCCCAGATCTAGGCACTAGGCAAAACACCCAGTTGTGGAGTTAGCTACCCATCCTTTTTTTTGCCTGACCTGAATTATGTCCTGGAAAAATCAGGAAAATTCCTTCGTACCAAGGTATTTTCTCAGATAACTTCAGAAATTTTACTCATCAATATACACTTCCAGTCAATGGAAGATATTTGCTCCTGAGTGGATGCAGCTGCCAGAAACAAACAATGACACATGAAGCTCCAAGAGAAGACTTTTAATTCTAACAGAACATGTCCAGGAAATACCAATCAATTCATATAGTAACTGATCATCTTCACCCTTAAAAACTCAAGCTAACAGCTGTGCACTGTCTCTTCTTCCAGAAATCACTCCAGATCCCTTTTGACCTGGTGTACACTATTCACTTCTATTGTAGATTTTGGCAGTTTGCTTTGTACTTCTAATTATACCCTCTGAGCAATGAAAGTCATCCTGAATAGTTTACAGCCCGTGCCTCATCTGCAAGCTATAACCTCTTTCTTTGGAATTAGCAACAAGTCACACAAACTTTTATTTGAAACAACCCATTCCTTTTCTGGTGTATACTGGCCTGTATTTCCTGCAAATTCCTATCCATTCCAGCTGCAGTAGACCTTGTCTCCATTCTCTTGAAGCCAATGGAGATATTTACTACACGGATCCTAGCTTTTAAAGCCTGAAGAAGCCGTTGTATTGTCTAGCCTAACTTCCTGTAAAATTAAGATGTTAAAATCTCATTTAGCTATTTGCAATGTGAGCCCTAACACATTGCACCAACTAGAATGCATTTTCTTCTATTTTTTGCTAGCAGTTAATATATGCTGGACCATGTCCAGAGAAGGGCAACGGAGGTGGTGAAGGGTCTAGAGCACAAATTTTACAACGAGTGGCTGAGGGGGCTGGAGTGTTTAGCCTAGAGAAAGGAGGCTCAGGGGAGACCTTATTGTTCCCTACAATTGCCTGACAGGAGGATGTAGTGATGTGGGGTCAGTCTGTTTTCCCAAGAAATGGCCTCAAGTTGCAGCAAGGGAGGTTTAGATTGGATACAAGGAAAAATTAATTCCCTGAAAGAATTGGAACAGGATGCCCAGGGAAATGGTTGAGTCACCAAACTTGAAGGTGTTTAAGAGACTTGCAGATGTGGCACTTTGGGACATGGTTTAGTGATGGACTTGGCAGTGCTGTGTAAATGGCTGGGCTTGATGATTTTAAAGGTCTTTTCCCACCTAAATGATTTTAAGATTCTGTCATTCTATAGATAATGCTTTAATTTTCTCTTGTTTCAGGTTTCAGTGGAGTTGCACTGCAATCTGTATGTACACTCTGGAACAGAAAATTAAATACGTTCATGAAAAATATTATTATCATACTGTTTATGGAGTTTGGGAGGGATCTTGCTAAACATATTTTCAATTGAAATTATTTTAGATGGAGGGGGTTTGGGTTTTTTTAGTTATTTGGTTGTTATTGCTGTTTATTGATAAAAATACTCATCTACAGATGGAAGAAAGCATATTAAAATATTCATCTATTGGGAGCAAAAAAAAAAAAAATTTAATGGTTCCAAAATGTGAAAAAGATATATTTGACTTGCTTTTGAAGAGGAGTTTCATATCTTTTATCTGAGATCTTGCACTGTAGATGGTATCTGCAAGGGTGGCAGCCTCAGATTCTCAGGCTGATATTACAGACTTAATGAGAAATTTCAGATTGGCTTTTGAAAAGCTATCTCACTGTGAGAGACCTTTTTCCTAAAAAGTAGACACAATTTATGTTGAAAGCAGAATAGAAATACAAGAATGACCACTCCCTGTCCTGTGTTTAGATCA
>WEIU01016904.1:336354-350643 GCA_013389925.1 Aegithalos caudatus | reverse complement strand
GAGTGTGAGAAATGAGGTAAATGGTCAAAAGCAGGTGCTTGTAGGATTTGGTATTTTTGCAGTATTTGCTGCAGAATTAGAACATAAAATATTCTTCATCTTCCCGTGTCTCCCATTCCTGCATTTATTTACTACTTTGCCTAAAACTTGAAAGCTTAACTATCTGTTAAATTTTAAGTTTGGTTTTAGAAGCTGCTTTGATTTCAAATAATTTTCAGTGCTTGAGGAGGTTGTTTCAATAAGCTGTAACTTTGGAGATTATTTCCTGCATAATTTAATAAACAAAACCATGGCATTAAAATTTGTTTAAATCTACAAGAAAAGTAAATACACCATTCCAGCTGAGGGACCCAGAGGGCTCATTTTTATGATCAATTGGGTGAATTGCACAAGCTATTTCCATATCTGAAAGTTGAACTTGCCCTAATTTATTTAGGAACTTGGAGTGAGTAGGCAGCATTTTGGTATTAAACAAGGTAATCTTTACAAATGTCTATCCAAAGCCATATAAATCTGATGTAGGAGTGGCTTAGTCATGCAGTATTAGAATGTTTTCTTCCCTGGAGGAAGGATCAAACACAATATAATCTCTCATAAAGACTCTTTAGAATGACCATTTGCAATTCTGTTATTTTTCTTCTTTCTTTCTAGTATTGATATGAAGTGGTCTCTCCCAAATTATTATGTGATTAAAAGAGAAATGTAAAGAATCATAGAGTATTAAATTATTATAGACTGACTCTTGCCCTCTATCCTACTTGTTGTAAGCTCTGTTATGCAATTGAGTGTAGTGACATAAGTAGGATATAGGCCCTCTTTATCTTTTTGAAAGAAGTTATAGTGTATTCAAAAGATTTTTGGTATGTGAGTTACTTTATCTTCATTATAAAAACAACTTGGATGTGGGCTCTGGGGGAATTTATAGTTTCTCCATGACACAATTAAATTACAAATGTCTCATTAGAGACTGCCAGTGTACCTCAGATAACGACTCTAAAGTATTCATCTTAAACCTCATTTCCAGAATGTTTTTCTTTTGAACTCATTGTACTTTAGGATTGTACTAACTTTTATGAATATGTTTTTAAGGGACACTATCCTTTAGGGCATGCCATAAATATTGGTGTGCTTGGAAAAAAAGTTGTTAAGGGTCCAGAGAGCAGAATAAGGGGAGAGGCTGCAAAAGGGAAGCATAAAACCAATCGAAGTAGCAAACCCCAGTTACGAAAACTTTTGTCATGCACATGATCAAGAAAAAGTAGTCTTGAACTCACATATACTTTATCCACTGCAAACTGCAGTTAAATTGCAATTTCAGAAGACTAAACAGCTAGAACAACAGAATATATTTGCTGTGATTCACTGCACAAAGGATGTTTGACAGGACAGTTTGACACCAGTTTTTTCCAGTACTGACCAAGTTTTACAAACAGTGAATGTTTTCTTATATTTTTGGCTTTTTCTTTTGGCACTAATTATATATAATATATAACTTGATTACTGAAAAAATAAATATTAATGAATTGGAAATTAACTCTTTTCTCCAAACTCTGGCATTAGGTAATGAATCTAAACATCTAACTGAATAGACTTAGATTGCTTGTTGGTTTGGGTTGGTTTTTTCTAGCTCTTAGAAAATACAAGAAAGCTGTATTATTCTATCTTTCATGTACTCCAGGAAATGGATAAATCAGAACAATGCATCCTTTGTATGAAAGCTCAAGAAAGAATTTCTGATGCTATTCATATAAAGCATCGTTTTTACAAAAACTGAGGCTTTGTTTGTAAAGAATGAACTACTGTATAATGTTAAGTAGAGGTAATCTACTTAAATTTAGTTCTCTTCAATGACTGCACTGGTGAGGGAAGAAACCCATCATCCTGCTGCGTTCCCTTAATGTGTCTGTCTGAAGGGAACGTAGCATATCATCTGTGTAGAAAGGGAGAAAGCAGCTCTAGGTTCTCTAGAGTGGAAGAGATAATACCTCTGTTCCCTTCATCCTGACATCAAAGAATTGAGCCCAGAGCAATATACTCCTATTAACTCCCAGAAAGAAAATCCAGCAGTCAGCAATCTTGTGAAAGAGCCTTCTCTCTCAGACTTCAAATAAGCGATTCCTCTATTTTTGTAAAGGTCTCACAAGTTATAAACAGAACAGTGCTTGGCTCTTTTGCTTCTCTATTTCTCCCTCAACTGGATGACACCATGCACATTGGTCACTCTATGTCATCTGTGACACACACTTTACAATCTATGTCGTCAGTAATTTCTTGAAACAGTGATAATATGAGGAACACCATGAATTAAAAAAAAAAAAACAAAAACAAAAAAAAAAAACCTCCCAGGTCCATACAGCTGTTATGATGTCTTAATTTTGTTTGAAATTTTCTGTGGGTTCATGCACTGTTCAGAATTCACAAGCTGGAAATTCTAGCAAAATTTTCTACTGTTAACTCGGGTATCAATTATTTCCTGATGACGAATAGTGTGAAAGAACAGGCACTGTTTTTTGCAGCAGTTTATGACCTCTGTTTTTCATCCATCCTTTTTGTTTCCAGGAACACAACATGACACAAATGTTCAACTAATGTGACAGGAAAGAGTGTCAGCACTTTTAAACTTATTCAGAGGTATAGATATGAAATTAGAGAGTGAAAATACAGACATATGTGTGTGGGAAAATGATTCAAGAATACCTAATGCACAGCACTCCAGTAACTGTTAATATCTGGTGCAGTCTAGCCCACATGGCTGTGGAGAAGAGCTGACACATACAACCAGTTGAATCTCCGAAATCAGCAGGCAAAAAGAAGGGAATAAAGGTACTCCAGTCTCATAGCTATTTCCCAGCCTGACATATAAGTGCTAGAAGCCAGCAGTGCTGTACTGCTATCTCTTAACAAAAAGATAGCTTTTGCTCCCCTCCCTTACATTTGGTAATTCCAAGAGAGGTTGCATGTGCTCTATCAGATTGTGGCTAGTAGTGACAAGAGTGATATAGCAGTAGGCTTTATTAAGAACATTAGGAATGTTTAAAAGTGCTAAGTAGGCCAAAAACGCATTTAAAATATTCCAAAGGCAAGCTAAGAGAAATGGCCTTTTGGAAACCTTAGAGCAGATTCTCCAGAGAGCTCAGTATCTAACAGCTCTTCTTAGGTACTTAATGGCAAGGCTGGGTTTTCCAGAGTACTAAGCTCGACAGCCTGATCATGGGATTAGGAGCCCTGCCCAACTAGAAGCAGGATTTTCATTTTTCAGCTCTAGATTTCTTTGCAAGTCCAATATTGAAATCTCAGGGAAATATTTTCCAACTATTTTTGCATGAAGAAAATTAAACATCCCCCCTGTGTTTCCTGGAAGTCTGGCAGGACTCACACTGTAATTGTAAACAGATAATGTCCCTGCAGATCAGGTCTTCCACTGTAAAGCAAAACTACATGAGGCAAGAGTTATCTGTACTACCTGGCAGTAGTATGGCAGTATGAGTATATATTGTAATACTGTATTTAAATATTCAGACACAAGCAACAATCTTTCCTTTACATTTAAGTAAGGGAAAGATTTATACAGCTATAAGTGAAACCATTCTTCTGGAATAAATACTATTCTAAAGTTTAGAAATCCTCAGGCTATTTTCTAAACAAAGATGTGGGAAACTATTACTGTTTATATTAAATATTCCCATGTGGATCTTTTGGTCCTTGTGGAATATGAATGGAAATCTCTTGTAAAATCCCTACTGCAGCTGTCAACACTTTTTATGTGAGGCATCCCAGACACAGAGGAGCGGAGCATGTATGTGTGTGGGACATACCTGTTTCCCTAAGAATTCCTCACCCTCTGGTGGCAGATGGGTTTTCTGAGGCTACACAGATATCAGAGCAAAGTCACTAAAGTGATTTTTCATAGGGGAAGAGATGATAACGCTTCCTTATTACCAGCTTTTTGAAACAGGAGAACTGGTACTGATTTAGAGAAGAAACTTGAGACTAAAAGGTTGGCCCTGTACCACAGAGTGACTTCATTCTCACAAGCCCCATCCTCTACAGCCAGCACACACACTTACCAGCTTCACCTTGAACCTTCCCATTTTATCTGCTGCCTTAAAGTAAACCTGACCCAGAAACCACCCTCTTCTTTGAAGCCTAAATTAATTCCTGGACTGTTTATAACTATTTCTTCTTGTGACAAATTTTTTATCTGTTTAAACTTCTCCTCTTCCTAGTATTTCTCCTCTTCCTTCTTAGTGTATTTGTGGAAAGTAACCTCATCCTCCCTTAGGTTTCACTGTGTTGTTGACCCATGCCAAGCTCTTCTGGTCTCTTCTTCTAAGACAGGATTCTCAATGTGCCCTTTGGTAGGGCTGTTCAATGAGCTCTTAATCACGCTTCGCTGCTCTTACTCCCTGCATATGGGTCTGCTCACNAAAAAAAAAAAAAAAAAAAAAAAAAAAAAAAAAAAAAAATAAAAAAAAAAAAAAAAAATTTAAAGTACACCGGAGGATCTCCCCACACTACCTTGGAGAAAGCCAGTCCCTATCAGAAACTGATAAACTACATGTTTTCCTTCTCATGGTCAAGAATTCTTTACAATTTCCACAGTGTTTTTTTCATTCTTCTATTATTTCCAGATGATGAGATCTGACTTTATCATTTATAGCACTTATACAATTAAGTGAGAGGTGAATAAGGGCCAGGTTGTTTGCCAAAAAACAAGTAAAACTCAAACACTTCATGTCACTGTTTATTTTCCCACTCCTCTTGAAGAAATATCTAGGTCAGCTATACCAAGCTTTGACTTCAGCATGCCTTGTCTAAGACTTAAGCTATCTTGTTTATACCTTTTTTGGATGAATTCTCCAGATATCTTTGTAGCCCAAAGCATACTTACCAGTGAGAATTAAAACAAAAATCAAGATTAAAAGTTCTCTGTTGTTTCTGTATTCAGAAACATAAGGCACTACTTACATTGTGTGTATCTGATATTTTTATTTTACATCTACACAGAGATGTTCTTATTCTATAGGAAATGTGGTTGTTTTTGTTTTTTTTTTCCCTGGAAATCAATGGCAAAATTCCTGCTGAGTTCAGTGGACCAGGATTCCTTCCAGAGTCTGATTTACTAGTTCACTGCATGAGTTGTATGCCAGGGTAGATTTGCTGAAATCACTGGAATGCCCTTGGCACGAAACCAGTGAAATCAGAAACAATCTGAGTACTGAGAATCACAAAAAGTTTTTACTGGAATAAAAGGATTACAATTGAGGGATGACAGTTTTGGTAAATGCTGGCTAACTGACACATTGTCAGCTGGCTCACTTGACAGTTGCACACTGCTATAAAAGCAAATGTAAATACATTTCCTGTATTCATACCATTTCATAAAACTGGAATATTGCTTAGACAAAACAGGGAAACTGCAAAGACTCACATCACTGCTAAATTACTTTCTCTTTAAAAAGTGTCCCACCTGTTTTAGACCAAGAGCCAAATTCTGCCCCTTGACATACACATGCAAATTCCATTAAATAGCTGGAACTGCATACTTGTGCTAGAGGGAATGATTTGGTGGTGTAAAGGCAATTCTGGGAGCACTGACTGCAAGGGCTGCCCAAGAATTTACCAGTGAAAATGCTTTTGTGTTTTATTTTGTTGTAAAAAACTGTTGATTTGTCAAAAATAAACATTTCTGCACAAATATATATAGCCTGTTTGACGATGAGCACATTTGTGGTCGAGGAAAAAGAGAAAGCTAATATCCACAGCACAGCCAACAAGCACTTATGCCAAACTGAGAGCTAACATCCATATATAAGCTTTCCCAGATATATTCTTTTCTCTTCCAGTCCATGATGAATCCCTTGACCAGGACAAGTTGTCATCAGTCTTCCTCACAGGAGCTATTTCACACAGCTTTATAAATTCAATATTAATTGGAGAAAGAGTCTGCCTAATCATCACTTCCCCATCTCATGTCTTTATGGTCCTGTTATTAAAAACAACTACTTGAACTCTTCCTCCCTTCCAGGGGATAGTTCTCTTAGCAGATACTTGTCCTTAATTGAAAAAGGTATTTGAATATCTAATACCTGCCACAAAAGGAGAAAATTTTTGACTTATCAGAGATGAGATATTTGTTTTCCTGTAAATTCTACTCACCCCTTTAAAAATGCTAGCAAAATAGTAACTTGGTTTTGGTTTTACTTTGAAAATGTATATATTTGTCTATATCAATATTAAATATATTTGCTTCCCACCTCTAGTATTTCAGAAATTGAGTTAATACTTCACTGGGCTCTCAGCTTTCCAGGTGCTTGGGGATACAAACTAAGTGACAGACTTTTTATATTCATACATGCAACACCAGCAGCAGAGAGAAACCATGCCTTTGCTGTGCTATTTGCCAAAGCAGCTGACACCATAGGTGGGGAGACAAGTTGGGAAGAGAGGAATTTAACACTAATAGTGCATTTTATGGATGGCTTATCTGGTTGACCTTTGGAAGGCTGAGTGATGTATTAAAACGCAACTTGTCAGGAGTGCAGCCAGTAGGTTAGGATCCAAATCCATCCTGACGTCAGGGAGTGAGGCTAAAACAATGCCTGCGTGCCAGTCCTGCTTAGTCCTTTCTGTAGGACTTTTCCAGTGTGTGAGCCCCAGGGTGGTGATTTCATGCCCCCACAAATGGGAATCTCCTCAAGGGAAGTGAAGCAGACGGTATGAGACATGAATATCATTGCACATTGCAATAAATATTTTGTGTGACAAATGCTGGCGCAATCATATTGGCCTCCCATTTTCCAGTTCTGGCAGCTCAGAAAGGAAGTCTCAGGCCCTGTGAGCCACTTTTGCTGTCTGACAAACACAGGGGACAGGACTTACAAAATGAACAAATTTAGTTCTAGTTCTTTGCACAGGGTAAATTTCCCTCTGTGCCATTAAAAGTAGCAATAGTGACTTTTGGGCACTATTAACCTTATTTGTTACTCCTTAACTGTTTTTAAACAAATCCTTACTAGTTGTCAATGAAGTTCAAATTAAACTTTTTTCCCTCTCTCTATTTTTTTTCCAAAATTGTTTGCTTGCCCTGGAATGATGAAACTTATTTTTGGTACTTTGATTCTTTCTTTCTTTCTTTCTTTCTTTCTTTCTTTCTTTCTTTCTTTCTTTCTTTCTTTCTTTCTTTCTTTCTTTCTTTCTTTCTTTCTTTCTTTCTTTCTTTCTTTCTTTCTTTCTTTCTTTTTCTTTCTCTTCCTTTTTGCACCTTTTCAGTTTTAACAATTTCACTTCTAACCAAAGACCAAAGCCTGTAGGGAAATGCTTTCCCTTGAGCTGGGCCTCTTCCTATCTTATCAAATAATATTAGTTTGCACTCCATTTATACCACATAGAGCCTTAGAAACTCTCATAGCTTTTAACCTGTCATGCAGATTAAGACCTCATTAAATTTCTTACTACCTTCAGCATGATCGTTGTAACCTAATGCTAAATATTTTGGGGCAACATAATGAGTACTGATACAGAATGAAGGCAGAGGGATCTTGCATAATGTGGCTTCATTTGCTAGAAAGAGAATTTACTGTCTGGTAAATTCAGTTCAGCTTAGTCTGTGTTTCTGCATGTGTTCTGTCTGGACAAAGCATGCCTTGCATTTCCCCTCACGAACACTGTGTGACCTGTGCTTCTGAGTTTGAGTGAATGTGTCCATGTCCACGTTCATAGGTAAAACATGGCCATGTGAGAATTAATAAAGTGTATGTGTGCATGTACATACACAGACATGCATACACATGCACATATTTACTTTACTAATAGGTACCAGATGAATGAGTGTGCCCAGGGACAGGAATAACATTCACCTACATTTTTTTCTGTCTCTTCTCACACATTTGAAAAAAAAACTATTCAGAGAGAAATAACTGGAATCAAAAGGAGGAGTACACCCTTTTCTGGCTTCAGTGTTTGCAGCATGATAGCAGCTATAGGTGACTATTTCCAGGCTGGACATTTGTGGTGTGAGCACTGCATACACAGTGTTAAAGACAAGCCCTGTCACAGGAAATTTACAGTTGAAACAGGTTAAATGAGATAAAATACCGTTATTCCAGTTTTATTAGTGAGAATAAAAATACCAAATGCCTTGTTTTCAGTCTCGTAGAAAAAGAGCAACAGACTCATATCACAGATAATACCTCTGCTACTAGTTCTGTCTTTTGAAGTCTGCTGTCTTGGCAGTTTGTAGTCCCCTTTCAGAGATAAATGCAGTTCCTTTTCACAGATAGAGAAAATCCTGAGAAAAAGAAAAAAAAAGGAGGCCTCCAACTTACACAGCACATGTCCCTCAAGAATATGAGCATCTCAAAACAATTCTGTGTTTGTTCTAATAACAAGCCCCTTAACTGGGATGTAAGGCATGGCTGACATAGAGATGGGCAGCAGAGGAAGAGACCATGGGCAGGAGCAGCCCATGGCAGTTGAGGAAATGCAGAAGCTGAATGGAAGTTTTCCCCAGGTTTGACCTGAAGCTCAAGCATTTGGCTCACCCTTTCTCACTGGGTGCCTAGCTATTTATCTAGGAATCCTTATCAGGGCATTACAAGACCTCCCCACAGGACAGCATTGATTACCAATCACTTTGATGAATTTTTCCACATATTTTCCTTCACTTTTAAAATTACTTTTTCTGTTCTGAAGGATTTGGCCACATATTGACATCATACAATTTTCCTCTTGGAAAATACACCTTGTTGTGTTGGGTTGAGGGAGTTTTTTAAGGAAGGGAGCAATGCCAGCTTTCTCTCAGCATATGGTACAACCCCCTTGCTGGTGGAGGTGGGGGAGATTTCCCCTCTTGACCTTCCCCCTCCTAGCCCCATTTCCTTCCCTGCCCACCCAACAGCAGCCGCCTTTGGACTGGGCTGGCTGAGGCTCTCCCTCCGCCAAGCCCAGATAGCCACTCAAAGGACTTCCCTGTGTCACGTCTGCTGTAAACTCCACCATGCTTTTCCTGTGTCTGCACAACATCTCAGCTCATTAGGAAGACACGAGATAGCAGAGGACCCGATACGGGGCGTTTCGGATCCCCCCGGCCCGGTAGATCCTCCTTCCCGTACCATGCATGAGACCCTTAACTTTAACCCAGCCATGCCTTTTGTCTGAAAGGGAGAGACTATTTATGAGGAGTCATACAAAATAAACACAGAGAGTTCACCATAAAATATGACAACCACTTTAAATAATGTTGACTTAATTAAACTTTAAACTTTATTTATATATTTTATGGCCGTAGTGTGAGCTCTTCTCGGATGTTTACTTCAGTGAAAAATCCATCATGTGAGGGCCTTGAAAGGAATTAATCCCCTTACCCCTGGCACAGAACTCAGCTCCAACAATTCAGATCTAAATATTTAGTGATGGATGATACATGTTTATAGAACAGAGGGCAGCATGACATTTAAATGGGATCTGGGGATGCTATAGTGAGCGGACATTGTTGAAAAGAAACTGGAAGCTGAAGCCATGCCAGTTATCGGAAGCCAATAAGTCAGCCCCTTGTTGCCTGATTTTTCCCTTCCGTCTATTCTTTCTGGGTTTTCGAAGGCTTCTTCACAGAAAGTTACGAGCAATTTTCAGGAGGAAAAGTTCTGCTGACTCTTGTACATTTGGTAGTGCATCCCATGGTTAAACTAATAGCCTTGTTGGGTGTCAGCCAAAGGTTACAGGCCTCTCAAAATATTCTTGGAAAAAAAAAAGAGTTTATCACTGAACTGAAGTTTCTCATTAGTAACCCTGTGTTGTCTAATCTGTGAAATTACATGATTAACTCTTTTGCAGAGACAGCTTCAAGCCAGAGTTTGCAATCCCACAGGAAGTTATTAAAAGTATCGCCGAGATAATTTCCCTGCTTTGTACTTGGCCCTTAGGGTAAAGGAAATACATCATTAGATGAGTACTTTATAATAAAGCTATAGATCACTAACAATTATTAAATGGCTGTCAAGAATGATTATTATTTTAAAAGTTGAGCACTGTGCAATTTAAAAAAACAAATAAAAAAAACTAGAAAGAAATTACTTCCTTTGTTTTTGTATAGAAATTAGAAACATGCCTTCCCCCCTCCCCCCATTCTCTTTGAAGTGATTATTTGAATATAATCTTCCTCTGTACACAGCCATCTTACCTTGGACATTATTTTCTGGAACTCTAAAAATACACCTATGGAAAGCCACCGCTTGAGAAAATATTGCTCAGTGACACAGAGGATAGCAGGGTCTTTTTGCAGAAACTGAGAACAACACCTCAGTGCATGAACCCCAAATCCCTGGTGCCTCAAGTTACTCAAGTGGAGGAGGTGGTTCTCACCCAGGAACAATCCTTGGTTTTTGGTGAAAGTTGAACTTGGAGCTATCTGGGACACAGAAAACCCTCCCATCGTGTATTATAGCTGAAGTAATTTGCAGATGTTTTGCATGATTTGTTGCACTTGGTTTTGGCTTTCTAATGAGTTCCTCCCAGATCAATGGGTGGTTTAGTTTGCATCTTTTGGGAGGAGAGGTTAGAGTTCATATCTTTATTATCTTCCCCAGCTACCCAGCTAGTCACCNTTTTCTTACTTTTTTTTTTTTAACCATTACTGAAAAAGTGAAGTGGTGAGAAGTGGGAGATGCTGATAATCTGACAATGTCTGTGAAGTCAGTCAGGCTGTGAGCCTCAGCTGGTGACACATCTGCCCTGCAGGGATGGCCATGCAGAATTTTGCATAAAAGACAAGTAGTTGTGAGAGGTTTGACAGAGGTAAAGTGTGTGGAAGCAAGAGCCAACAAGAACTCTGCTGGAGCTGAAATCATATTCAGCCAAACAATCCTATGGGGTTCAGCTATAAGCCAGTTGAATACTAAGGTGGAATTTGAAGGAACATCATTTAGGCATCCAGGAAAGGACAACTGCTACCAGACGCCTCTGAGTAAGCTTATTTGTGCTGGTGTGAAAAAGCCAGATCTTTAGAAAGAGTTGTGTTTAGAATTTAACATGCAGCCCTAAAGGCCCTGCCCTAAAGTGCACAGCAGGACCAAGATCACAGGACAACTTTTGTGATTGCATCACCTTATGGTGCCTCTCTGTGACCAGTGCACCCACTAATTTCAACCTAGGAGATAGAAACAGTATTTTGAATTAGAAGAGATGAAATCTAATTTTGACTGCATAAATGTAGGTGAAGAGATTTGCTCTTTCTAGGCTGCATTTTTTTTTTCCCTAATAACTTTTTTCCTGACCTTAAATAAGCCATGATCTCCTAGGAGAGAAGTTGGTTGACTTTCACATATTACGAACAAAATATACATTTATACATTTTTATATAAGTGCAGTTCCAGAAGAAGGAAGAACTTAGAGACCATCTACATTCTGTATCACTTGAAATAGTTACAATATGTATCCTCTTTAACAGTTTAGAATATAATTCATACCAATCAGCTTATTCTCTTTTTTTGGTCGTGTGGTCAGACAATGGCTTGGATTAATCCCTAATGCTTTTAATGGTCAACCTAAGATCTACATGTCTTAACTCTTTCCAAAAATCTTGAATTGGTGAGGAGAGTTTGTCTAAATTGTTGCATACACATGAAAATATGCTTCTAATTCTAGATCTAGTTTCTAAAAATATGATGACTGGAAGCATTCGGAAGTGCAGGGTAGAATAACCCAGTCTCTGCAACCTTTCATGACCTTAATGTGACAGAGAAATATTTTTTTACTGAATTTTGTAGTAAAGGAAAAGAAGACTGATGCAATTTCCCCTAATGTTTGGTAACCAATTAATAAGAGACAACTTACTTTTTTCCCCTCAAGAACTTTAGACACAAAAGGTCCTGGTATATATTCAAACTCAAACAAATGAAATCTGAATCTTTTGAGGTTTGTTTATTACCAGCGTAAGACTGGGTTTTGATATGAAATGAGAAAATTCTGGAAGAATTGTAGGGGAGAAAGTTACTGTAGCTATGAAAACCAAACCTATAGCCAAACAAGAACAGCTTAAGCTATTTATGCTAGTATCCATATTTCTGTGAGAGAAATTTCTGGGGTCTGGAGACAGGAAAACGTTGAAAATACTGATGCATATTCTACCTGAATACTTTCAGAATGGAAAAATATCACAAAACAAAAGTGACAAATGTTAACCAAAAATCTCTCACTCCAGTCTCTTGCTTTGAACTGGAATGTTACAACATAGAAGTCTGAATTTGTAGAAGATAAACAAGCACACACTCCAGAGCTGATCAGGAAGGCAATATAAACAAATTGTGACTTGGGAAATGAATGAAGAGTGTAATTTCCTTCATGTAGTTACACATCCTTGGGAGATGTGTTCTGGCTGATATTAATGGTAAAACACTGATATATATGCAATTAGAGAGATCCACAACAGCATATGACAGAATAAATGCAATTGATCACCAATAAAACTCCCATTCTTGAAGAGAGAAGTTTGTCATCCTCACATGCATGGCAAGCACCTGATTTTGTCATTTATTTGTGATGAGCATGGGGTATCTCCAGAGGGGATACATGAATTTTCCTTTTTTTTTTTTTTTTTTTTTTTNNTTTTTTTTTTTTTTTTTTTTTTTTTTTTTTTTTTTTTTTTTTTTTTAACAGTTAATTAAGCCTTTTATGTCTCTGGGACCAGTTTTAGTTCAGATTTCATTTGAAAACTGGCTTGTGACAGATAAGAACTGAGCAATATATTCCTCTCTGCAGTACTGACTTATTTTTCCTTCTTGCACTATTGATTTTTCTTATTTCTTTCATCCAAGAAAGAGATAACTCTTTACACATAGAAAATATGTCTAATTAATTTTTTTAATCACTGCTGTTGCTTTTTCAGAAGTCTTATATAACTATCCTTTCACTAATTAATGGGTATGGCCCTATTAATTTTAAATTGGTTTTTTTTGGTCTTCATTCCAATGATTTTGAGATGTTGGATCTGGCTATCCTTGTCCTAAACACAATTTCATGAGCCAGTGAAAGCTCATGCACTGTATGTGTTCATGGCATTTGAAGAAGATGTTTCTTCTGCTGAAAAAGAAGGTGGAAAGCTCTCCTCAGACAGGGGTGGATGTTTTCAAATGCATCTCATTTCCCTGTCACCAAGGGGCTGTTCTACATTGCTGAGGCTGCAGGAATGCAGCAGTTCCCAGGTTAGGGTCAACCTCCCATCTTCTAATCACACTGATTCAAATAAAGGTGAAAATGTTGTAACTATACCAAAGGCTCCTTCCTTAAAGTGTTAGCACCCTTTTTGCCACAGAAATAGGAGAGAATGGCCTTTCTTCTCTGCTAGCAGGGAGTGGCACTTTTAAAAGTCATAATTTGAGTGAGGCTTTGAAGATGAAGCACAGTGGAAGAGGAAGATTCAAAAAAATCACAGCTAGAACAGATGTGAAAAAAAAAAAAAACAAAACCCAAACCCCAAACTTTCATTGAGTATTTCCTCTTTGACTTTCCATTTTCCAAAGCAGAGGTATCAGTTCATTTCTGCACTTTTTTGCCAACGCAGAAAAGAGAATCACGCAAAGCATGATCATATTTGCAATTACTCTTACACTTCAGATGTGGGGAAAATCCATTATTCATAATACTGTGTTTTAGTTGGTAGAGCACCAGGTTCACAGATGATTAGTGATAGTTGACGAAATGAACTTTTTCTGAAGTTCAGGGGTCTTGCATTATATAAAATCGAATTTCTAAAATCATTGCCTTTGATGTCTTCCCAGTACAAATATTTTACTCTCAGTTAAGTACTTGGGACAAAAGTCTGGAAGAAGGGGGAGACAGAAAGGGGAGGGGAGATGTGGTTAAAGGCAATCCTCAGCAGGACAACTTAAAAATATGACTGATTTCTCAATAGCTACTACTGACTTTCTGGTTTCCGTGAATTTGCCAAGTGTGTTTCTTTGGGTCAGATCATACATATCTTGCTCACAGAAGTATTCTTATTGGCTACCCCAGAGAATAAAGAAACCCAAATTTTGCTTACTCTTTCTGTTTTGCTAGTTCTCTTAGAATCAGTTAAAATAAACTGGGGTCTGTTGCTGAATCAGTCAACAGACTATGAAACTATACTAGTGCTCATGGTAGCTAAATTTTCTTAATTTAGCTAATTTGTTAATTTCCTTGGCTCTCAGAATAAAAAAAAACAACACCACCAAAAAAAAAAGGAAAGAAAGAATAAAAAAGAAAAAAGAAAAAAAAAAAAAAAAAAAAAAAAAAAAGAAAAAAGAAAAAAGA
>WEIU01016904.1:309870-336280 GCA_013389925.1 Aegithalos caudatus | reverse complement strand
AAAAAAAAAAAAAGAAAAAAGAAAAAAGAAGAAAAAAAAAAAAAAAAAAAAAAAAGAAAAAAGAAAAAAAGAAAAAAAAAAAAAAGAAAAAAGAAAAAAGAAAAAGAAAAAGGTTTGTTTGCATTTAGAGTGGAAGCCCTGCTACTCACAGTTGAGGCTTATCCACATGCTGTGTCTAGCCCAGTCCTAAACAGATGCAGCCACTTTTGCTGCCATAATTTTGTTTGGAGTTTAATAGCTATTTTTCTCTCTTTGTTTAGTCTTTGGTCAAATTTTTCATATTCAGTGCAAAATCCAAAGGTGGTCTATGTGAAGGCTAACTCTGCATGTTGACAGCCACAGAGCTGTAATAAATTGAGGTTTTGCAAACCCCCAGCAATGATACAGCCTCACAGTGTACAAATAACTATCACTTGCATTTATACCTGAACCCCTCTGCATACTGCATGTCTACCTGTACCTGTATTATAAAAGCTCCTTTTGTACCTCTGCATGCTCTATTTTGCACATAACACCAGTCTCAGTTTAGGCTATCCTGCTGAATCTGTTTGGGGCAAAGAAAGAATTTGTAAGGACATAATGTAGAGCCTTCATTGCAAAGTAAACTAGGAGCTAGCATGATGGATGAGCTAAGAGTGCAAGACTTCAGAAAGATATGAGTCCAATCAGGGGGAACTGGATTGAGATTCCTGGTACATGGAATTATTTCTAGAGCTTCTGGTAGGAAGACTGAGGAGGCTGGGTAAGTGGCTCCCCACACTGTTTTAAATATTGCTTTGCATGGAGTTTGAACAATCTCTCACTCTGTAAGCCTGAGGTGGCATCATGAACACTCAATTTCCAGTGTATGTCTTAGGTGACATGCTGAATTTTTTTTACCTCAATATCACCATTCTCTTTCTAATGCACTGCATAGTGTTTCTAGCCCCTGCTGTTCCAAAACCTTTTGATTTTTTTCTACTTTTTTTTTTTTTCCCTGTGTGTTATAAAATCTCATTAGGATGAACTTTTCCTCCTTATTTAGATACAATGCTGAACTGGTTAAGACATCAATTTATATTCAAGGATATTTATCACTACCTGCAATTAAATCAGACCAAGGACTTTGACCTTTACTTGAGCATTCTGTCTTGCCCTTGCCTCCCTTGACTAGTGAGAAGGTCTGCTGCAGACAAGTGCACATCTGGAAGAAGGCCTCTTTTCCTTGGGTGGTAGGAAGTTTCCTCCTGACACACAAATGGCCACATGGATATTGTCAAAATCCCACAAAACTTGCCCCACAGAAGAAATGAGTTCAACTCCCAACCTTTTGCCTGGGGAGCTGTTACTGAGCTTGGGGCAAAATAGTTTTCAGTCTGTAAACAAAAAGTTTGACCTGCTCATCTTAGCCAGCTTGTATAAACAGATCAGTTCATCAGAGAAGTGATGCAGGTTTCAGGAGGAAACCGGGCACGGTCTGCACGCCTGGGACCGATTGTGCCTTGCTGTCCTGCTCCCCAGTGAGCAAGTGACAAAGCCCTTAAAGATGTCTCCTCCTCCAGGTGAGCCAGTACAAGGTGGGAGGGGAGAAAAGGGAATTCCCTGAGGACGTCTCTGGATCCGTAGGCACTAACTGCCCAGTGCCAGGGCAGGGAATAACCTCAGGGTACTTGGCTTTCAGCATTCTCAGCGGGAAATGCTCACAGAAGATGGAAGGGGAGTACCTGTTGCCAAATGGCTGTGATTACAGCGGTGGCAAACTTCCAGGGAAAGGCAGCCTCAGTTCTATCAGGATCCTTTGTAAATTGCTATTAAGAAGTATTTTTCAACAATCTCATTTTTATTAGCCGTTTGTGCCCATTATAGTTTTCTAGTTGCTAGTTTGTTATGGCTGTAACATAAATAAAGTTCTAAAAATGTCTCATTTGAGGAATTGCAGAGCTGGGCATGCCATTTAGACACAGATAAAAGCAGATGTAAAGGGCTTTCTTTGTAATGGGTCTATTTTATATTTAATAGAACTGTCAAATAAACCTAGACTACCATTTAAAATGCAGTTTCTAGGCCATAAAATAAACACCATTTCTAATATTGCTGTTGGCTTTCACCTATGGGTACAGTTCATTAAAAGCTCTGTAGGGCATTTACGTGGGGTTACCATTTGATTTACAATGTATGAGCCACCCTAGGCAACAAATATGTTTCTCTTCTAGCTCAGGAAACAGTTCTTCAAAAATCCCTGCAGGATCACCCAGCCATGTGTGATTTGCATGAACAGCAGTGCAGGGCTGGTGGAGACTGACACACCTTCTGTGGCAACAGCTCTGCTAGGCGCAGTTGCTTCCTTCAGGAAGAGTAAGCCTGAGAAACACTTTCACATTCATCTCTCTTTACTGAAGTTTCTAGGACAAGTGTTAGCACAAAAAGAAATGTACCTGGCTCAGGCTTCTGTGGCAGGACTGCCTGTGCTGGGCTAAGGGATTAGCTTGTTTGCTTGCCCAGACTGGGATTAATGACTCTCTGGAGGAGCCAACTTCTCTCCTTTGGATGTAAGAATGGGCATCTGGGTAAGATGGCTAAAATAAGGTGAAGCACCTGAATATAAATTCTGCATTACTGATCTAATACAAAATTATGAGTTTATGGACATTGCCTGACACAGTTTCCAGTTTCATCCTAGGACTGAATGCATTATTCTCAGTGGATTACTTCTCCAAATGCCCCCTTGCTTTCCAGGAGGAATTCAGGCCTGGTGGGGAAGGGATCCTTTGTGCTGATCGAGTATGAATCATCTTCTAACAAGATACTATGGCCTTGAAAAATCAGACTAAGTGTACTGAATATAGATAATTTTAGCAGCTAAAATTTTCTCAGAAATTAATTCTCACTAATTATGTCTGGTTTAAGGTAGGACTTGATGATCTCTTTTCCAACCTAAGTGATTCTGTGTTTCCATGATTCTATGACCTCTTAATAGAAAAAATGGTCTGGTGGAGACCAGCTGATCCCTTCACCTTACCCAGTAATATCAGGACCTTGCCCAGCAATGCTGCTCTGTGACTGGTATGATCTGAGTGGCAGGCAGAATCCAGATTTGTAGGGTGGTACTCAATCCCCTGGGCTCTAAGTGTCACAGGAAGACTGTACAAGGATCTTGGAAGGGTAGCCTGAGATTCAATGAACAGAAAATTGGTTTGGAATGTGGGGGCGAGTCAGGGGCTGACACAGTGCACAAGGACTATTAAAGAAAAGAAACTGGGAAAAATACAGGAAGGTCTGAGGGTTCTGGATTGGGCAGATGTACAGAAAAAATGGAATGGTGGATGCAAGTTGTGCAGGAGAAAGAAGAGTGCATGGAAGTAGGGGAGCAGTAGAGAAGAGGTGAAGACTTCAGCAGGTGGAGTAGAACCTAAGCAAACTGAGTTTTACTGTCCTAATGCCTTAGATCCCACTGGCAAAGCACTTGTCTTATCTTCTGCTAATATTAGTCCACAAGGAAAATAAAAGGCAGCAAATTCTGTCTGTCCCTCTGTAAATATGAATAGAGTAAGTATACTCAGTGAAAGAAGTCTTCAAAAATCAGATACATGCCAAACTACATTGGTCTTAGTGTGGTATTTCCAAGGTTTTGAAATCTGAAATGGAACACTTCCTGAACTGAACTTCATAAAAGGACTTTTAAAACTGTTCCTGTATCAAGCAGTCACAAAGTAAAAAATGCCAGTGGTACAGTGGTCCAGGAAACTCCAGCTAGGGTACCCTGTGCTTGTACCTTGTAACAGTTTGCTATATATACATGGTAATGTTTTAGCAAGACTTTCTGAGTAAATGACACTGGTGGGCACATCCATATGTGTGTACATGTGCATTTCTCTGTCTTTATGCAAGTCACTTATTCCATTATCAGGCAAACAGTCCCTTGGTTTATTGGAGCTGTATTTGACTGCACCCCTGAGATATCAGCTTCACGCACAGTTGCTGGAAGTGTGTGGCTTCTGCCCCAGACTCTAGCACAGAGATGCTTGAGGAAATACAGGTCTAGCTACAGGTGCACTGAGAAATTTCAGTCAGAGGGAACCCTGCTGTGACAGAAAGGACTTGGTAACTGGGACTCAGTAATTTCACACTAGGCCCTGAGGATGCACAGAAACTTAACGTTTTCACCCCTGGAGCCTCCATTAGGTCCTGTCACTGAACAGCAGTATTACCAGAATCATCTACTATTTGTGGGACAACAATCAAGTCAATAAACATTCAAGTTAATTCACAAAGGAATTAATAGAGGGAAATTAATTGTTATCCTTCCCTGAGACTATTCATATGTGAAGATAAATAGTTTAAAAGCCTGTTCACTTAACCTTAGACACGTCACAGCAGTCCATATGTTAGGATCCAAGTTGTTTTCAGATCCCTTTAAAGTAGGTGATGATCTCAAGTGGCCAGACACCCTCTGGAGATATGTTTCTCCTCCAATTACAGAGAGAGTCTATGGTGATCAGACACCTCTCTGGAGTGCCTGAAGTGGGTGGGATGAGCTCAGAAGGCAGCAGCAGCTCTCCAGGCTCTCCTTCAAATGTCCCACAGATGTATGGGAAAAGTCTGGGCAATGGTGCTTCATGCTAAGTAAGAGGAAAGCAGAAATGGTTTCCAGCAGTGATATCTGTCTTGCCATAATTTTTAATCCTTTCACTTGGGTAGGATCTTCCAAAGCCTCCTCTTTCCAAGTATCTTTGTATTACACAGAAGTTCCTGAAAGCCCCAGTATCAATTGCCCCAAGTATTGAACAAACCAAGTTGTGACTTACTTTCCATCACTGATGACTGCATAAAATTCTGTATCTTTATTCAGATTAAGTATCTTCATTAGAAATGGCTGTGCAGCCATTTTGGGTCACACACAAACACCATGAAGGTTCAGAAAACTTACCTGTAAAGATCAAAAAAATCAGGTGACTTTTATTTATAACTGTATATGTCAGGACCCAAAGCATGCGCCGCGGATTTGGAACATCCAAAAGTCACATTGAAGTTAATGCACCCTTAAGAGCCTCTCTTGAGATGTAACATAGGACTGCCTGGCAAACAGGAGAAATGGTGCAGAGACCAGAAGCGCTCACAAAACTGGAGAGAGTTGTAATGACTTCCTTATGACCCATCTCCAAACTGTGCTGAGTGGAACTCTGGCACAGGAGAGAGCCTGGCCCATAGTATGTAAATAAATAACAATGAGCAAGTCAAAGCAGAGATGAATGAAGTGATTCACACAGTGTGACTGTGTTTCTACATTGTCTCCAGCCTATGGAAGGCAACACATTAGACTTTGGTTTAGGTTCTCAAAATCATTTTATTGCCATAAAGGGTGAGGGGTTTTTTTTGTTTTTTTGTTTTTTTTTCTTGTAAATGAAAGCCTATATTCTGGAGCTGTCTTCTAAAAATAAATAGAGCCAGGAGGTATAGCACTTTCAACAAAAGCATTACTAAGTGACTATCACTACATGTACAAATGTAGTTTTGGACTGAAAGCAAAGTATAATTAATTTTAAATTAATAAGTCAATCTTTAATTTTATAATAATTTTAACCAGTCTGTATATTGAATTTTTCTAAAACTTGCATAGAAGCCTACTTTCTACCTAAAAAGATCAGGAATATAATTGCCAGCAGGACTAAAGGAAAATATATAAAAGAGTAGGTTTTTAAACAATTGCAAATCAAAATTGGCAATTTGTTCTCATGGATTGCATGAATTGTATGACAAACTCAAAAACTGAGGTCTCAGACTACTGAAGTGGGAGCATTTAAATTTTCTTGCCAGCAATGGACAAATTATTTCCAGACACTTTCTATAATCTCACCAGCATGTTCCAGGGAAGGGTGACAATCAAGGAATACACTTCAAAATGTTAGAAGGATGCTGAAAGAGGCATCTGTGGACAGATAGCAGACAGCTCAACTGGCAGATGCTTGGTATCCCCCAGTACAGAAAGAGGGAATATGTGTAAGTGTCTAGAAAGATGGGTGGTAGATTCCTCTGCATAAGAAAAAGTTATTTAAAGTCCGTGTTAGCTAAGTAAAAATCTACTGAAAGAATGCCATGTCTTTTGGTTCTGGCTGAAAGAATATAAGGGGTGTATGGAATCTATGAAATTCTATGGAATCATAGAACAGTTTGGCTTGGAAAGGACCATAAAGATCACCTAATTCCAATCCCCCTGCCATGGTCTAGCAGGGATGCCACCTGGCAGATCAGATTGCTCAGGGTCCCATCCAACCTGGCCTTGAAGGAATGGGGCATCCTCAACTTCTCTGGACAACCTGCTCCAGTGTCTTACCATCCTCATATGCAAGAATTTCTTCCCAGCATCTGAGGTTAAGGAGACATCCCTGTCCAATTTTTCGTCCACTAGAACTCCCAAGTCCTTCTCTACAGGGCTTCTCACAATGGTTTCTTTTCCCATTCTGTGCTCACATCTGGGATTGCTTCAACCTAAGTGCAGCATCTGGCACTTGGATTTGTCATGAGATTCTCATGGGCCTGATTCTCAAGCTTGTCCAGGTCCCTCTGGATGGTATCCCATTCTTCTGTTATGTCAGCTGCACTGCTCAGTTTTGTGTCATCTGCAAACTTGCTGAGGGTGCACTCAGTCTCATTGTCAGTGTCATTGGTGAAGATATTAAAGAGCATTGGTTCCAAGGCAGAGCCCTGAGCACCTCTTCTCACCAGACTCCAGCTGGAAATAGAGCCATTGACCACAACACTCTCTCTGCATCCATCTAGACAATTTCTTAGATGCTAAATAGTTTATCCTTCAGATCCATGTCTCTCCAATTTGGAGATATCGTTGTTGACTTTGACTGTGTCAAAGACCTTATGGAAGACCAGGTAAATAACATCAGTTGGTCTTCCCTTATTAAGACTTGCCATCATTCCATCACAGAAGGCCATCAGATGGGTTTGGCACTATTTACCCCCAGTGAAGCCATGAAGTTCCATAGACCATCTAGAAATCCCACTATAGCTTTTGGGCTTTGTCAAGCCATGGCTGCTGAAATGTGCCACTGTAGGGGCAGGGATTTGGGCTCCACCTCCTCCACTAAGGAGTTCACTTTGGTGACTCTCTGGCTTGTTATCACTTCTTTGTGTAGCTGGCATGCAGATGGAAGACAGGACTGAAACAAACTCCCAGGTGCATGAACCCAGTTCTTGGGCTTAGAAATGACCCAGTAACACACAAACAGCTGCACAGAACCACAGAAAGCAGAAACGTGCATCATCCAGTTGTCCAGATTCCAAATAACTGAGACCCCTAAAATGCCAGGAAGGTACTGGATTTTGCTGCCTGGTGGCTGGATAAGGAATTAACTGAGTAAGAAAAAACTATGAAGGTCAGACAAGATACAGAACAGGCTTTTCAGTATTCTTAGACTACAGAAAGGGCTGTCTCTTTTTAGAGGGAGGACATGCAAGCTGTTCTGTCCAAAGAATTCTGCAGAGTCTGGATGAAAAGAAGAAAGCATGGCACGAGCTGGCATTAGGGTCCTGATGGTTGGACTGGTAAATTCAGGGAAAAAGGGAATTGCTTCCTATCTTACCACACTTACAAGCTCACAAGCACACTTTTTGTGTCTTTACAATCTCCATTCCCTCCAGGTGGAAGGCAGAGACCTGTTTGTTTTGGGGGTTTTTTGGTGGTTTTTTTTTTTTTGAGGAAGACCAAGAGAAATTAGGAAAAATCCTAAAAAGACCCTCCTCTGTGAGCTGAGGAGTGGACATGACGGGAAGGCTGGGCTGGGAGAAAATGTCTGCTTACCAGAAATAATGAAAATAATTAAGCACTAATCTGACTTGTCTGTTCAGATGGATTTCCAACATAAGGGAGCAGTGAAACAGCACATTCCCCCAAGGGGAGCTCCTGAGCAGGGAAGCATAATTCTTCCCTGAGGGTTAAGTCTCAGTATGGCTCTTTGCTATGAAATTACTGCACTGCTGAAAATACACACACAGACACACACAGGCATACTGACACTGGAAGGAAAGCTGTGTTGGCATTTATAAGATTGTAAGGTCAAAGTTAATTTTGTCAGATTTACTAATTGTTTTCAAACTGTGTCTTTTGTTTAAGCTTATTTAAAACTAAACTCTGACATACTGTGATTTGATTTTAAATACCTTTTGGTATCAGTCATTCTGAATTATAAATAGCTTCATACTTCTTTCTTCTTATCACACTTTGACATATGCAAGATAATAAGAGGGATTTTAGAAATATTGATGCAAACCAGCCACCTCTGAGTCATGTCAAGTCAATAGTCCCCAAGCATTAATGTTCACATCACAGAGGGAAAGTGTAGAAAGGGGTTGGAGAAGGGAGAGAAACATCTATGAATTTTGAGCCCAAAATTATTCATTATTCACTCCATTTAAAATTGTTAAAGACATTTTTTGTAAGCATGCATCCGTTTCCCATCTGCATAGAGAGTATGGCAGGGTGACTGCAAGTGAGCACAGTTAAATGAAGATAGACATGTCTTAGTGCATGCTGTAAGTGGATTGCTGTCATCACTAAGGTTAAACTAGGGGGACTAGGAGGAAGATGAGATTCCATACTAGCACTTTTCTACACTTGTAGTCCCACGGGTATTTCTGAGTTTTGCTTTGTTCCTTGAGGTAATAATGTTTTCATTCTCTATATAAAGATTTGCTAGATTTGCTTTCCTGCAAGAAGTCTTCCAGAAACTGGATGAGGGCTATCCTATCCTTAGAAATACTACACCAGACTAACAGGAAAGCAGTGGCACAAGAGGCAAGAGAAATCCAGACTCCCATTTGGAGTTTTCCATTGTGTTTTCCCTGAAATATCTTGGTGCCATTCCTTCAAACACTATCATGCAACCAAATTTTTTACACATAAGCATGGTCATTCATTGGGACTCATTCATTTCAGTGGGACTGCTCCCAACAATAAAATAGTTCATATAACTTAAGTATTGGAAGGACAGAATCCTATGTAAAATGGAGGTATTTTCCACAAATTCTGTCTTCTGGATGTTTTCAAGTCATGATCAGCCATTCTATTGCCATGTGAAGCTTTTCCTTGGTGAACCAATGGAACTAGGAGACTGCAAGTTTGTTCTTGTCTGTGGGAAAAAACGATGTGAGGTTCCTGCAGAAATGTAGTCTGCAAGACTTGTAAAACAACCCTCCTATCCCACCTCAGCACTCAGTTTCCACTGGAGCCCCTAATTCTGGGCATCTTGCTTCAAAAAGACTACAAATCAAATAAAGAGAGAATCCAGAGGTGAGAAAATTGAATAATCAGAATATTAGGAAATATTAATGCAGATGCAGGGAATGTGGCATGAAAGGAATTTGCTTAATCTAGAGAAAACAGAGGGAGGCATGACAACAGTCTGCAAGCATGCAAGGGGATGTCACAAAGAGGAAAGGCTTAACCTGATCTCCATGTAGACATAACAAAAAGAGATGAAGCTCACTTGCAAAATGGGAGGTTGATAACCCTTAGTATTTTAGTAATTCTCTTTTTTTAAAAAGAGGATGGTGGTCAGCTTTTTTTGCCTGGAGAAGAGACATGGAAATAGGGGAATATTCTTCACAGGAGGCCTTCAAACAAACATCTCCAGCTGTAAATAGTCAATCCTGTGTACTGGCAAGGGGATGGTTAGGAGACCTCAGGAGGTCCCATCCATCCCAATCTTCTGTTAACGTAATCAGCACAATTCACAGCTACATACTAAAGGCAGGATTCTTATTACTGGGAGTAAAGTCAGAAAGCATTAAAATATTGCTGTCAGCCCTCAAATGGAGCTTGTAATCAGTAATATTCTGTTTTGATGAGTGAAAGGCAAAGACATGACTTGAAAAAAATAAGCACAAAACTCTAATATGATCTTCTGGGAAAATATTTTCTTCCTACTCCAGCACTCCTTGATCACTTTTTCTCCAAGTTTTGGATTTTTATCTCAAGATGGAAAATGAAAATGACACCCCCAAGATGGCATAAAGGCAGCTTTGTACCTCAAAGGCTTTTTGCCAAAAATTTGTACAAACTATTATTTGTAACAGTGATGTTTATAAAGATAAAATTTATAGTCTTTGCTATGTCCAAAACACAAGTAGAAGACTTGAGAACAAGCAATACTCACTGTCAAGCTACAATAATTCAGCAAGAATAAAACCTTGCAAATTTCTTTCCAAAAGTGAGTGGAAATGGGATCTAATGACATTCAAAGAACTTACTCAGATTGCTAAGGTTGAGCGGAAAATACTTTTGATGAAAGTCTCAGGCAGAGTGTGTATTTGAAAATACAGAAATTAAAATATATTTTTTTCTTTGTTATTGCATGAATCAGCATCTGCAAAATGCTTAGGGAGGAAGAAGGCTGCAAAAAAATAGGAGAGAAACTAATGCAAAAGACTATAATGAAATGGAGCTGTNAAAAAAAAAAGGGGGAAAAAAAGTTCAGCATGGATCCATATGGTGTGAGATTTCTCTTCTGTGACATTTTTATTAAGGTTATGTATATGACCGTTCATCTTCATTCTGCTGGTGCTAATTGCTGTCTATTGGACCCTTTGCTACTGTGTACAGAGAACACATGCTTCCCCTCCACGCTGCCATCGCTGCGAGTGCACTGGGTTGTGCCGCTGTCCTCAGATAGGAACCTGCTGCTGCTGCCTGACCGCAACAGCTGGGAATATTCTGCTTTTAAAAGCTTATCTTGTTGATACTTGAGTTGAGCTATTACACAGTGGAACAAGCAAACAGAATGAATGGACCCTCTGCGGGCAACTTATGGTAACAAAAAAAGCTTCCATGTGCTTTTGAATGTGTCTCTTGTCTTGGAATTGACAGTGATGTTTAGCATAGATGTTTCCTGCGACAAAATCATGATGGTATAGAGCCAGAAACAGGCTAAAAAGAAACATCCACAGAAGACATGTTCGGCACTTAAGCTTCTTTGCAACTCCAAGCAACATGTAGAGACCAGTCCTGCAAAGGTTTACTAATGTAGATGGTTCCACTGAAGTGCAAGGGACTGTTTTGTTCTCTAGAATGGCTAATTTGATTGAGTTACTTTATGCACAAAATCAGTGGGTAAAGCATATTTCCTCAATCTTCTATGGGGCTTTTAAGTAATCAGTCTGAGAATCAGGTTATTTATTTATCAGCATTAGGTCCATACACACACATATATATTGCATGTACAAGCAGATCAGAGCACAGAAACACAAATATTCCCATGTTATGGACAGACCACCCAGGGCAATACAGAAATCTATTAATTTTGCTTATCACTTAGACCCCAATTTAACAAAACATCTAACAGTGTCATGAATTTTTCTGTCATGAAGGAAGTGTTACAATCATTTAATCTGACTTCCTACATAATCTAGACTAATGTATGATTTCCCCAAGCAATTCTGACTTGCACATCCATACATTTTAGTTCAAACTGTAAAAGTTAGCAGTAGCAATAAAAATAACTATCGGACTTAGACTCAAGAACTAGCGATTCTTAAGCTGTTACCTTAACACATTGCCTTTTGTGAATGGTGCTGCACTCAGCCATGCCCTGAACTACACCCCAGTCTGCCAACAGACTCCACATGACCTCTAGGCAGGAAAATCTCTCTTCTGAAGTCTTAATGGAGGTGTTGTCTGAGCAAGCACAGGCCCTGAATGACATGTGCATTATTCTGTGCATGGATGAACATCTGAAAATTTGGCTCTGAGACCACACTGGGCAATCTGTGAGAGTTGAACTTGACACCTAACAGCCAGTGGTAACTTGGGTCTCACAGTGATGGTGATTCTTGCTATATGACCGCTGGTTTAACCCATTAACATCAGTTAAGTGGCCAGTTGTAATTGACACGGGTGATCCGTGGGTACGTGGCCTTTTCCTGCTGTCTTGGTGGCAATTTTGGCTAAAGGAAAAGCTATTCTCTTCCCCTTCCATACCACTTCTGCCTTGTGTGACTTCCTCATTTGTGCTTATGCAAATGTTTATATGAAAAAACTGGATGAAGCTTAGAAGTAAATCCATCTATTTCCCTGTGCTATTAATAAGGTGAGAGATTTCCTTCAAGAGACTAAGACAGATTAAGAAAAAAAGAGTCAAGGCAAATAAATTCCTGTTTTCTGATTTTATCACTATAATGAAAAATTGAAAATTATTTGCATCTTAAAAAAAAAAAAAAAGTTTGAGTGCATGTACCCACTATTTTCTGTCCCTGGCACTATTTAATCATTTTCTAATTATTATATTTAGTTCATGTTTGAAATGAAACTCCAAAGAAAGTGCTGAGAACTCTTGAAAATGGAACATCCCAATTATCCTTCTATTTATTTTCTTAGCTAAAAAAATTCGATCTAATTCAATGAAAAATTATTTTTCTTTTTACATCTTTTCTGAAAATAAAACATTTAAAATATTTATATTATTATTCTTATTATTATTTCCTAAATCTCATTAAGGGTAAGTAGCACCTCAAGAGGCTAACACAGAGAGTTAGTAAGAGCAGTAACAAACACACATATTTTTGCATACGTACACATGTAAAAAATATATAAAGATAAATTTTCAAAGGATACCAATGTTACAAACAACTCCAGAAATTACTACCCAAACAAAATCAAAGATACAAACCCCATTACAAATTCCCTCCCTCCCGCTAAAATTCCCCAAACAACTAGAAAAATAACAAACTATCCATTTTTACTGCTTGCCTCTGGTCAGTAGCCTACCTTATCACTTTCTACGCACCGCTCTGGAGTCCTGGTCCAATTCTTGCAGCACATTTTGATTTTGGGGCTGTGATGCTGCCCAGGTGGGTCTAGATGAAGTACCTCACACTTTCTTTATAAAACCAGTGGTTTTGTGTGCTAACTCCATGTCTGCCCAAGAGTTGGGTTCATTTTAGATGATCAGGGAAAGTGGTTCTTGTGTTCACATTTTTATTTAGTTGGAAAAAAATATTTGCAGTACATCTAGGAAAATGCCATGCAATATTTTAAATTTTGTAGCTACAAGTGCATCTAAAAGTAAATATGGAGTAATATTTTGCTGTCCTTTTCTTCATCTTCCCTTTTTTCTTTTTTCTCCTCATCATAATCCTGTCTTTGTTCTTGTTCAAACACTTCTTGCCACACAGGCTTCAGGCATGACAAGTCAAATTACTACCTCTCTTTGTTCCCATGTACAAGAAAGCAAGGATGTTGTCCTTACTTGGGGAAGGGAGGACCAGAAAACACATTCATATAAGTGCCTTGCCAGCTTTGAAAGATCTTGCAGAATTCTGTTAATGTTTCTCTGCCATGCATGAGGCTTGCATCAAGTGCCTTTTTCAACAGCATCACTGTAGACAACCATTTATCAGGTGTATATTGTATGGCAGTGTGGTGTTTGGAAATTCCATTTGCCATATGTTATTCATGATCCTTGCTCACAGCCTTCATTTGTCAGGGGATTTAGAACTCAGCTGTGTTTAGTTTCTGGGGCTTGAGAACAAGTTGACCCACAAGCAGACACCTAATGATATAATTTGTTCAGTGCAAAAGGTTTGACTGCCCTCTATCAACCTTTATGCAGACAACTCCTTTGAATACAGTAATGGATGACAATATCAAAAGCATAAATCTCGGCAAACTTCAAGGTTTCCTGGAAAACATGACTCTTAAACTTTAGGCACATAGACATTTGGCACGATGTCAGAAACTTTCTGGACTATTCATTTATCCAACTCTGGCCAAAAATAACCAAAGACTCTATGTGTCTGTTGATTTGTTTTGAAATCCATTCAAAACGGCAAAGAAGTTAAAAAGTAAGAGACCAGCAATTGAGAAACAAGACTTCTGAAGTATGAAAGATCCTTTTCTGTATCTTACAACATGTGGTGCTAACAAGCCAGGTCATGTCCCTCTTACAAAATGCTTTCTGTGAACTTGGTGTGGTTAAATTAGTGAGTAGAAATTACATAGTTCAGGCTCCTTAATGGTTTAGAAAGTAGTAAATAGAGGCCTTGCCAGAGGACCTGCTTCAGAGAAGAAAATGCTGATGGCTGTGGGCTCATGCCCGTAGGCATGAGAGAGCAGCCAGGGTAATGGTCTTCCTGAGCCTCATTGATTTCCAGGGTCACTGTTTCCCTTTCTGTGAAATCTCCTTTGTGGCATTCCCTGGCTTTTTCTACTTCCTCTTCTACATATGGCCCCTCTACTTTCCACTGCTCTACCTCTACCAATGGGAGGCAGAAAATCTCATCTTTCTCTTCTCAACTCAGCCTCCCTTTGTCTTTCCCCTTGCCCTGCATCCTCCTATCCTAAGCAGAGTGGGTTGTCAGGGAGCACCACAATGCTACACTTTCTCCTCCTCTTTTGTCTTGTCACTCACGCCTCATGCTGCCCTGCCTGGGAGGGCCTGCTGCTATGCCAATGGACATCCTCAACTCCAGAATGGAAATGTGGCCTTGATAGCACATGATGACACTGTTGGGGACTTCAACCCTTCCATCACTATTAGGTTTCAGTTTAAACTATAAGGAAATGGGAGAAATTATTATTATTATTATTATTATTATTATTATTATTATCATCATCAGCATCACCATCACCATCATTGTCAACACAGTCTCTTTAAGCAACTTTAGCAGCAGCAGAGACATATGAAGTTGGCCACACTGTTCCTCATCTTTTCTGCTGTATATCCAGCATCACTTTTAACAGCTTGAGGTTTTCTTCATTAAATCCTTTTTCACTCTCACTCATGCCAGAATGCTTACATATCCCAACAGGAGTGATCAGAAAAGAATGGCAATTATTATAATTTATGAAAAACCTATTTGCTCTGTTACTGCTTCATGCTATTCCTCTTGTTATTGTGCAGACGAAGAGTTACAGTATTTTGCATTTTCATTTTTATCTACACAATGTCTACTGAAAAAAAAGCCCTTATTTCTGTATTTCTTTCTGGGGCCCTTGGCTGCACCATATAATCCCTGTAATAGTGCCAATAGGTGTAATAATGCAACAAAACATAGAGAAGTTTTCCAAAAATCACAGCACACAGAAGGCATGGGCTTGTAAGGGGTTTGAGATAAGTAGGCTGGCAAAAGGAATCGTACCTTTGGATACCATCTTCTACAGGTGCAGATTTGAAGGTGCAATAACGTTTCTTTCTGAAAGCAAAGCTGCCTATGAAAGAGGAAGGAATTGAAACCACACTCTGCTCTTGGAAAGAAGATATCCTGTAGGCTGCAAACACTGGCATATGGCTTTTAGGTACCTTAAAGGAAATCACGCTTCTTTTAGTGTGATGGTTCTATGTACATAAAATGAAGGCAGCCAAGGAAGGCTGTGAAGAATAGGAAGTGGAAAAGACATAAAGACAGAAGAAGAATGGAAGGAAGATGCAGAGAGAAAAAGGCAAAGAAGGCAGTAAGTTTTTAAGACAGGGTAGTAAATCCTGGCCTTTATGTAGCTTGGAGACTTCTGTGCCTGCCTTTGAAGATAATCTTTCGTCTTTCTCTAGCTACAGGAGCTCATTTTCTAACAACCAAATGAAAAACACTTATTACTACTCCAGGCAAAAGATGAATAAAAATAAGCAAAAAAGATTATTTCAATATTCATATAATGGCAAATACACATGCATGAGAGATGTCTACTTCTACTTTTCTTCATCAAGTGCTTAGTGCAGCTATGCATCTGTGTTAACAGCACATAAACACAGGCAGGATTATGAAGGAGTGTAATATCTTCGCTAAAAAAATGATCTGGGTCTTACAAGGGGCCCAGAAGCAGTAGCAGCCTGGTGCCAATCAAGAATACCTGTCTTGCTGAGTGATCCTATTAGGTAATTCAATTTTTCACCAAAAAGTCAGATTTTTAGGTGGAAAGATAACTAAAAGCATCATTGTTTCATTTTGATGTTTGCAAGTGGGAGATGTAGAGCTCCAGAATTTGGCTCATCTGAAACTGCTGAACATGTGCATAGTTTGGCTTTGCTCAGAGCACAAGTTATCCCATTTTATTCTGTGAATTATTTGGCAGGCCTTCTTACTCCTGCTCCCACAAAACTGACAATTTTCAATAGTAAATCTCAGCTCTGAAAACTCCATCCTAATTCTGTATCCAAGCTTGATATAAATCAATTAATTTCTTCCAGTGGACCTATGCTGGTTTCTGGCACCTCAGCATCCGGCTCTGAGTATTTCCTCATAGACATTTTTCCTTCTGGTTTAACCAATCCTTGTTCCCCTCTCTAACTAGGCAGAGTGCTAAATTGTAGCAGACATGCCTGAATTTCCTTATCATGAATGAAACTCCTTTTCCTTTCAGATTCCCTGTACAGTTTGGCAAGACTTCTTGGATCTTATTCATCTCTGTCTCATCTTGTAAGCACCACTAAGGCACAGTATTGCCAGGCAGTTTTATATTTATGGGGAAAGCCTGTCCCAGAAAACAGATGACTCTGTGGCAATTGGTTTTGGGTAAAAACAATTCTGCCCCTGGCTAATCAATGTCAGGGCAAACATGAGGTACACTGAGACGACCCACTGCAGAGCAGTAGGTGCTAGCCCAAACTCCTCTAGAAGTCTCTGGTCCTTTCCAGAGAAAAGTGGAAAACTCACTAAGAAAAAAGCCCCTATTTATTCTTGTAAAAGTGAATGGGAAATCTTTAAAATGAATCGAGATGAGATCTGAAGGCTCTTGCAGTGTCTGGTTCATGAAAGACATTACAAGTTCACATTCATGCAAGGCTTCAAACATGAAAGCTGGTGGAGTGACAGCTGGTGGCAAAAGAGATTTTGTCTACTGCCACTAAGGGAGGTCAGGCCAGATCCTAGCACTGACAGTGCTTTCTTTGAGGCTTGACTACTTCTATCTTCAAAGGAAAATTATGGCAGCTACCACCTGCAATTTATATGAATTCAGAAGAGGAGAGAAGAGAATCTTCTTCTGAAACAAGCTTTGGGGAACCCCAAAGTGAGGGGAATGAGCACAGTGGAAATGGAGAGGTAAGAAGAGAAGCACAATCCTACTTAACATTTCTGCTGTGGATTTAGTCTGCCTAATAGACCTAAAAAATACTTGGCTTGGGCCCTACTTGAAATTATAAACAAATATTTACTTAGTTTTGACAAGTTCATTAACTCTTCATGTACATATCCTTATGCAGAGTACAGCCAAATCTTCAGAAGCTGTTGGCTGATTTTTAACATATATTTATGTGTCAGGAAAGCATAAACTTTTAATTTCATTCAGCTTTTACTTAACTGATTTGGCATCTACAGACTGTGGTCTGTAAATTGGCACAGGAGCACTGCAATCAATGGCCCAAGAAACTCTCAGCAATGCAGGCTTTGGCTGTTCAACTTTTGGCTGATAGTTAAAAATTTCAACTCAAATACTTCAGATTGCAAAGACTGTTCCTTTGGCTAAGCATTGTAAGTCATGACAGAAGTACAGAAAATGTGCCACTATAATCTATAGAAAATCACAGGAATATATTTTAAAGGAGCCAGAACCATGCAATTTTATCACCTGTTTTGGGTGAGAGTGCCTAGGAACAGACTGTTACATCGGGCCCCAATAAAAAAGTCCTCCAAATAAAAGATTTCATAAATTAGGACCTATCTTAATGACCTGAATCTGTGAAGAAGTGAGCATCAAGAAGCCTTGCTGTGAGAAGAACTCAGCACCTCACCCTGTGTAAGGATTGTCTAACAAAAGAATATTTATCTTACTGTGTACTTACTGACACATGAACTCAGTTTGGTGATAATTTTGGGTGCTGTGGAGGGGTGAATACATTATGTTTAAGTTCAGTTTTTCTCCAGATTCATGAAAAATCAACTCCATCAGAGGTTTGCTGCAGAAAGGAAGCATGGGAAGGCAAATCTTCAGGGCAGTGGCAGACAAAAGGTAACAGCCACTTTTACTAAAGTAATGAACTATGGGCAACTTACATTTCACATCCTTCTAAAGACACTTTGAAGGATATTCCATGGAGTTGACTGATGTTTTCTCTGTGTCTCTTTTGACACAGAGATCTGAGCTAGATTTTTTATTATTATTATTCATCTTATTTGAATTGGCTAATTCTGTTAAAAACAGCTAGGATCAAACATATGTTTTTTTTTTTTCTAGAAGATGCTCTGTGTCCTGCTGTCTCTTAAGCCAAGCAAGTAATAGGATATGCACAAATGCTGCCAAACTTTTTTGAGCAATGGCTTTAGTCACTTTAGAAATTTATTGTTAAATTCCCTCAAGAAAATTTTCAGTGGGGCATACAACAAACAACGGATCTTTTCTGCCACATCTCCAACATATGCAGCTGGTGCACACTGCTCCTCCCCTCACTTTTTAGAGATCAGTAAAAGCACCTTAGAGTCCAGCTGAGTATGATGGAGGCAGTATTGCCATGAAATTCAATGGGTACGTCCCAAGGTATCAGTGGCAGTTAAAAAGGAATTTTTGGGACTGGTGAGTATAATTTATTTGCTCTCCTAATAAATCTGAGGCTGCAGTATACATACATGCATAGGCATTATGATCAAAAGCCCTCTGGAAGATTCCTATGGCATTTACAGCATCTAGCCAAACCCATAAGAGGAGTTCTGTGTGGAAATGGGGAGGGTGTGTGGGTGATGTGACAAATGGCTCTGATTCTTGAAAAGGACAGCTCCTCCACACAGGGAGAGGAAATATAATCAGAACAAAAGTAAGTAACCATGTACATTTAATATTTTAGGCAAGGTGGATTTTTTCCTTGTGGCATTCCATGAGCCTCTGACTGTCCCTGGTATCTTCACAATCAACCCACAAAAAAGGCAGCCACCCTGCCTGTAAGCACCATGAGCTCTGCCTCCTCAAGCCAGACTGAAGGGGATAGAGGGGAAGACAACATGCTGATACAGGGGAAGCAAAGGAAAACAGAGGGAGAGAGATGTGAAACCTGATCCATCTAATAACATCAAGACAGATAGTGATTTTCCACTCTATCTAGTAGGTCAAATGATCTTATGCAGTGTTAGAAAAAAAGATGGAAATATTTTCATTTTCTCTCAGAGTCAATATTTCCCTAGCTGGAAATTAATCACTGTAAAATAAGTTTAAGGGGAGACTGTCAAGGTTTATTTAGGCTTCAAAATAACTTTTAAAACACTGGCTTTTGTTGTTGTTGCAGGTTTAGAGGTCAGAGTTTCCCTCCACAGCATTCTTCTCTTGACAAATGATCTTTTCAGCAGTCAGCCAGGTATTTTTTTTATTTTAAAGTGACTTCTTGTGTGTCCTGCCATAAGGAAAACTGTGCAGATACAGTGGAAAAGGTAGAACAACCACAGTCAGCTCTATCAGTGTCTGATGAATCAAACAAGTTGTCTCATGCTTTTGTTTTCTTCCTGATTTTCTTTTTCTTAAATATAATTACAGTGAATCTTCACCTTCCAACCTGCCATCTGATTCTGAAGCAATTAGATTTTGAATTTAGGCAATGTCTTATGAAGTGACTATTGCTAAATTACAGAAACTTCCAGTAAAATGCCTGGATTAATGGCAGCTGGCAATTACCTTTGGATGTTCAGGTTATCTATAAGCTAGCTGTAAATTGCAGGATGAGCCTGAAAAACTATATCTGAAGAAAGGGTGAGAATAACTTTTTCATCTACAAAATAGGACTAATCTGTCTTTTCACTTGGCTCTCTGCCCCTTTGGGAAATTCAAGATGGAGAGATATCAAAACAGCGAGTCTCTGTCCATCAGTGATGTCTAAACTGGATTAATCAGAAGTTTGGGCTCTGTGATATGGCTGCTTTCAGAAGCAGCCTGGATCTGAAAATGAAGAGAGTGCCTCAAGGAAGCGGCAAATAGCACAGCTTTCCTTTTGCCACTTCATTTGTGAAGCTGAATCAGAATTCTGTCCCACACACCAGAAATAGCCCTCAAAAATCTGAGCAATTCACCAGGAGGTCTGTTGAGACCCACAGCGGGAGCAAAGCTGGCTGCACCTCCTTGTGACTTAACCACACTGGAAGGCAGAGCCTCACTGAGGGCCTGTGACTCCAAAATGTTATTTCTTCTTATCATACATCAGAACACATCTGTAGATGCTTTCTGGCAAAGATGCTAGATGTTTTAGTTCCCTTTATCATCATGCATTGATTATTTCTTGTTTGTTCAAGGCTTGTTTATGGTTTTACATTTTGTTTCTTCAGTGACAACTTCAATTATTCAGTGATAGGTACTTGTTATTTTGCTAGACACTTTTAATGTTCTGCTGTTATGCTCCAGGGGAGTTTTGCAAGTTAGTAATAATAAAAATATTAATGAGTAAGTAATGCTTTAACTCTATCTATTCTTCCTACAATTTTTTGGCACTCCTTATTTAATGAACAGCTTCCCTTAAGAATTTACCTAAGAAGTACAGATTTTGGACCACGTCTAGTACAGATTCAGTTCACTGTAAACATAAGGGTCTCTTTTTGTCCTATACGCACTGGAAGACAGCAGATTTTTCCCTGGGAGGCAACTCAAGCAAATCACTCTGACATCTCTTATCTGGAGACTCAGAACCAAGCTGGGACAGAAAGTGTCTCCCAGACTGCCAGAGCCTCTCTTGACCACAGCACTCCACAACTTCATACAGGTTGGTATAAAATCTATTTGCCAGAACCAGCAGACACTGCTTTACACTGAGGGATTAAAGTCTAACCTACCAAAAACCAGCAACACAATAGACAACTGTACATGCTTCTGTGTGTGTCTTGTTTTGTAAATACTTGACTACTAGTGAATTACTGACACCAGGCAAGAAGGGCTGTCTGTCTGGTAGGCTTCAGCAGAGCAGTGCATGTGGTTGCTGAATACAATTGGTGGGTGGAGTTCTGGGTGAGCTCTTTGCCATAAAGCCCTGTTAACTCTGTAAGGAAGGTGTTTGTGGATCTCTGCAGCTGGGTGTGGGCAGGGAAGGGTGAAATGGGGAGCAGGGGAAGGGTTGAAATGGAGGACCAGACTGAGTTCTCTGGAAACTAGGGATCACAAGCCATGAATCATCCAGTAAAAGCAGAGCCAAACGTTTGGATGAACAGAGCCCTTAACAATTAATTAATTGTTGACTTTAACTGCCTGTGCTGCAGATGTGCTATCATTTTTACAGAGCAGTCCCTCACCAATCTCTTTAAGTTGTTTACAAAGTAATTGGTAGATGCAAAAAAGAAAAAAAAGTTCTTGTATGAAAGTTGCTTCCACAAATGCACGGATGCGTAGGCGTGCACACAATGAAAATAGGAGAAAGGTTGCAGTCTGCATGATGTTTGATTTTATGAGAGTTTATGAATGTCCCTTGGAAAAGACTTTATGTCTTATGCTCCCATGCTTCCTGGATTTTGATGTTTCCCATAAAAAAGCAGAATATCCCTTCATTTACAAAATGAGTTGGATTTAACTCCATAATTTGTAAATATTTATACATATTTCCAAAGAATACATGGGCTGAACTGCATTTTTTCCTGATTACTTATATGCCTCAATATATCATCTTAGCTCCCACATCTTGTGCTTGCAAAACTGAACTTTCAGATGAAAAGTCTGTACAAGATTACAACAAATTGGCAGACTGTTGCAAGAGGAACAATCCAAGTGGCATGCAATTCAGACCTAAGCAAATGCAATGTGAACTTATTTTCCATTACAGTTCTTCAGGTTTGTTGGTGCAGAAGACGTTTCTGATATTAGACCCAAGCCTTAAAATCACATGCTAAACATTTTACACCATCTTCAGAGATTAAGTTGTTCCACTAAACTCAGCAGAATTAATTTTATACAAAGTTCTCCAAGGCTAAAGCTCAGTGTTTGAGGCTTATGTGCAACACGGACTACAGAACATTTTAGAATATATTTCTTCCCTTTATATTTTCTTTGCTGCTACAGCACAGAGGCATAACTGATTTTTTAAACTTGTAACACGCTTATGCAAATGAAAAATGTTTCAAAAAATGGCAAGAGAAATCTGAAGCACCCAAAACTCTTTGAAGGGAAGCTGAAGCAGGTGTTCAGAATCAAAGATGTCACGTATGCTCAATCCAGGATTTGCACATAAACTCTGTTACTCAAGAGGACGTCTGCTTACACCAGTGGGTAGCCTCACTGTAAGATCTTAAGGCACTTAATTCCTTTTTCACTGAGACACTCTACAAATCCTTCTAAATGGGATAGGACACGGTAATCAAAGCATGTACTGAACTGCAAAATCATTTTGCTTTGACTTTTTACTATGACCCTTCTTTTACTCCAGGTCTTTTATTTCTTTGAAATTCATGTGTTTTCCCTCACTCCTAATCATTAAAAGGGTATCAGTGTACATGTTCATAGATGTGCATTTCTGCTATATTACCAAGAAATGGGTAGAAATTTCAGTGTTGATTATTCATCCTGAGAGGTATTCATCAGCCTGACTTAGCAGAGGCATGATTTAAGGAGCGCTCTCAACATTTGGAAAGCCAGATCATATTTGCTGGTCAGTTTGCAGATATTTAAAAATAGATTAGAAACCTATATGTCTAATCCCTTCAGAGAGGACCCATCATTAGCTCCTTCTTTGTCCCTCTGGGTACACGTGTTCAGAGGAGGAGACATCTCGTGACTCACCACACTTGCTCCTGGAGCTCTGGATTGCAGAAAAGTTCACTGGTGTTTATAGGATGTTTGTGGTGACCCCCGGGATACACTCTCATAATGAATTTCAGACTGTCTACCCAAGTCTTTCGACTATCTATCCAATCTCCCTGAATTCTTAACCTCACACTTCCTCCTACTGCATGTCCTTCTGGGAGACACTGGATACTTGGGATGAAACATTTTAAAGCCAGTGCCTGCAACCTTGTCAGTACATCCAACACAAGACCTGACTTTGTTGTTTATTTTAGTGCAAATCTCCACCCCCTTCACTTGCTCACAGGAAAGGCTTTTTCTTACAGATCGTAGCCCTGCACTTGAGATAAATCCTTCTTCCTTTCTTCTTGTGGGTCTTCTATTTTGCTCACCCACTGAGAGAAAATGCTCTGTAAGAACGGTTTCAGATCATGTTTTACTGGGACACAAGTTAAAATACATTTTGTTTCTGCTGCTTTATGCAACCCCAGAGTTAATTATTATAACTTAAAAAAGAAATAACCCCTGAATCCTTACTTCTTCAGAAAGCCAGCCTTTAGTAAACTGACCTAATAGAAACTGGAAGCCCTAACTAACCCCTTGGCTGATTCATGATTTATCTATGCCAGGGTGAAGTGTTCTACATATTAGCTGGAGGAAATGCACTTCTAGTTTGTAATCTTGATAAATAGTTACTGAACTTATTTATTTTTTAATGCTCATTCTAACCATTCATCATTATTTTGAAGATCTTTTACAAATACTGCCTTGAAACTTCCGACAAGTGACTATTTGTAAAAGGAAAGCTGCACAAATGAGCCAAGTTAGAGGAAACTCCCTCAAATGAAAGAGGGATGCCAACCCACCGACAGATGAGCATTAGAACTGGATAAAACAGACCATACATAAAATACATAAACATTGCAGGTTGTTTGTTCTGACCATACTTAATGTTCTGTGCTTCTTTTATTAATGTGTCATGAAGGGTTAATGGACTACTGGAACAGCAAGCCAGTGTAATTTTCCCCCAATTCCCAAAGCTAGGGGACAAGATTGGAGAGTAGGAAAAGGGAACATAGGTGACTCTGGCTTTATGGTGAATAACTCATGTGGAAATGATTAAATGATTTCTGTAGCCTGGGATATTTTTTTTTCCTTAATGGCTTGTTAATAAACATTCTTAGATTATGTTTATCAGCATCACCTGATTTCAGGAGAGTACTTATAAGCATGACTCATCTGTGTGATTGATTATCAGGTTTTCTGAACCTTTTAAAATGTGTTGTTCCACAAAGCATAATTATTTTTTTATGCAAAGATTACAGATTTGAATTGGCTCTACTACCCTGTTGCTTTTACAGCAAATGGTTCAATAGGGGTGATGGAAAGCCTGAAAGATCCAGCACAATATTAAAATCTCTGTCCAAAAATCATGTTTAACCTATTTTTGGGTATGAAAGATAGAGTTTCTAGGCAGAGAAAAGTGGAGGGATTCTCAAGCCATTATTTTCAGGGAACACTTTACTACCTGATATTTAAAAGGTGGTGATAAATAAATCATTCTCTTGTAATTAACTCCACAATAATAGGGTGAGAAGCTTAGACATGAAGAAGGACTTTTTTTCTCCTCCACCAAGAATAATGAATTAGTAAAATGACCTCAGGGGCAAAGTTGTTGGGACAAGGCAAAAGGTCAATCAAGGAGCAATTAAATGCTGTCCTGTGGGAAAACAGTAAGTGCAGTCCCAAAGAGTGAGCTAGAAAAGGGCTGAGAGTAACAGAGGTAGAGGAGGAGAACATCCCCCTGACAGCGACATTATGTAGACTCATGATCTTTCAGGAAGAAACCACAGAACAGGAGGTCTGTTAGGACTGTAATAAATACTGAGTTATCAGAGTAAGAGGGAATTTGGATATAAACTCCAGATGGATTTAAGCATAGGCTCATTACTCTCACCTCTCACAAACTGTGCAATAAGCCAATGCACATGAGTCCAGGGCATTAGTCAGCTGTAAATGTTCATGTTAGCCTCCCACAAGCAGGTAGTTGCCTGCAGATGCTTGGTCTGTCTCAGTCCCTTTAGTCTCAGTGACCTTCCCAAAGACTGCAGCCATAAATCCAGAATTTTAAAGCATACAGCAATGGCAGATGCTGTTTCTGCTGCCAGGGAGAGGCTAAGGCAAGTCAGTCTCATTTACACTGAATTTACTTGCCCCAAGTTACATCCCTATGCGATGTATGGAATATGGAATACCATAGCTATACAGACAAAGGGCATGAGGACTCTGCAGTCTATGTCCTCAGCTGTGTGGCCATATCTGAATCAGTAAATCAATGCCAGCCACCATTCCTGCAGACACAAGTCTGCTCTGTTGTCTGTCCCTGGCCACTTGCAGGCACCTGACACCCTTTTTCTTTAATCTTGGGTATTACTTGGAAGCCATTATTCTGGAGAACACTCCCAGCCACTCTGAAGGGGATGGTGGTGGTGGACGAAGTTCAAATGCTTGTAGGGCCCTTTCCAAGGACTGGATTTGCACACTTTTTATCTACCTGCACATGCACAGTCAGAACCTGTCTAGGAGATAAGGCATTATGAATCCTGGTCTGAAAGTGATATTAACCTCAACAAGAATGGAGAGATTATTCCTCTCTGTGATGAAAGACATCGGAAAAGAGAAAAATCTCCACCTGGACTTTGAGGGTTTGGCACAGTGTTTTTGTTTGCTAGGGACATTGAAACACCTGCAATTTTTCATGTTGGTAACTCTGATACAGAACTATCTTTTGGGAGAAAAAAAAAAAACAAACACATCACTTTAAAGCTGAGGAATAGCAGTATGGGCAAGAACACCACAACCAAGTGCCACTTTTAAGTGGAGAGCAAGTCTGGCTTCCTCCAGCCAGCAAGTCTAGCTAGATCCACAAACAAATGAGCTGCAAAGCCCAGCTGAGTAGAAGCAAGTACACAGAAGCTGTGACTAGTCCTCTTGTGAGCAGCTAGAAGGACCTGAGCTAGCCTGGATCAAAACAGGATGAGAGCATCTCCATTCCACTATAATATTGATATGCCTCAACAGCTCTGGGTTTCTTCAAACCAGTTAATACTTGTAAGAATGATTATAGGCACACTTTGGATGAGCAGACTCCTGAAATAATGTTTATGTATCCAAATGTTAGCTTTCTCCCTGTTAGCTTGCTCCCCTCATCCAAACAAAAACTGAATTCACTTAGTTGGATCCAATGATCCTTCTGGGTCCCTTCCAACTCAGACTGTGATTGTGTGACTCTATAAACTGACAAAGATAAATGCTCCCATCAGGCTTCTTCTTCCCCGTGGAAAAGGAGAACATGATGCAGTGATTCAACTGCTTGCTAAGTTTTCCCCATGGAAGTTCAGGGGCAGATAGGCATCTGAGAAGGTAGATGGTTACCTATATGCTGTAAAACCCTGCCAGGTTCTCAGTAGTGCAAGAAAGCACACAGAAGAGAGAGCAAGAGCTTGAGCCTCCTACAAGCATAATTCTACTCTTGATAGCTTCCATTTTCCTTCTCCACCATTTCTCTGGTGAAGGATATGTCAATCCCAGGCTAGTATAATACTCCATCAAACTAACCCCTTCAACCCAGGAAACCCTACATATAAAGATGCATCTTCATATTTAAACACTTCAGTATCAATTTTTCAATAAACCGTCACAACTCTATAGACCTCTATAGACTCTCTCTCTTATAGACCTCCAGAATTTAAAAATATTTGA
>WEIU01016904.1:299835-309847 GCA_013389925.1 Aegithalos caudatus | reverse complement strand
AAAAGCACAGACAGCAGCAAACAAACAAATGCAAGCTCCCTTTATTATCTGAGGTTCATAAAGAAGCCTAAACAAGAGTCCCTGCCCCTATACAAAAATCCAGACTCTCCCTGCCAGTACTCAATGTAGTTTCATCTATTTCCTTTTTCTAATCCTCCTTTATGCCCATTAGCTGGTCCTTTTAGTGTAACATGGCCCAGCTGCATCTGCACCACTACTGTTTAACCCCTCATTGCCTAGTTCTGTACTTCAGTATGTACAGCAAAGAAGAGAAAGATAAAGACCTACAGTTTGCCATGAATAGTCTCCTCTGAATTATAATCTTTTTTAATACCCTGAACCTATAGGCTCTTTTTTACTCAATTTTTGGTATTTATAGAAAGAAAAAACAACCAGTATATTTTGGCATAGGAAAAAAATAAACTTCAATCTGAATCATGGGCATGAGAACTGGGTGCTAAATTAGCCAATGTTGACTCACAGGCTGGTGATACTCTCAAAACCAGGAGAATTTAACCATAGATTTGGCTGCTTGAGATTATCATTAATCCAATTTGTTAGTCTCAATACACTGCTTATATGCTTTAAAATTTCTTCCCTTCCTTCTCTTAGCTACAGATTTACCAAACAGAAAATAAGCAGTCATTAGAATATACTCAGAATTTAGATCTCTTCTGAGAATTCACTAGGCAATTTAGGTTGTTAGACTCTTTCCTGGGAGGAACCACTTGAATGGTTCTTTGTGGCAACCTGGGATTTAGCAACTTTTAACTGTCCAGACTAAGAGTGAACAACATTTCATGAATGGCTATAAAGCATTGACCTCTTCTCACATAATTCTTGCTTTATTCTGAGGTTTTTCTAGTACCTCAAACTACAGCAAACACACACTGGTAGTTGATTAACATAGCATTAACTAATTAGATGAGGTGACATGTGAGGATTCCTGGGTATGCTAGTTATGTAATTTGGAAATCTTTACCATCATGTCATACCACACCTGCAAGTGATTAATTTTTGTATGCAGTGTTCATGTTATCACAATTCAGGGAGCAAATTTTCTGAGTCTTATTATGTCAGACTGTATTTTGCTTTTCGTTTATTGACAGTGCTAGGATTCCATAGCACAGATCAAGAAACCTTGAACAAATCCAGAAATACAGAGCTATCCCCAGAGGTGGTAGCTTTTGCTCCTCATTCTACAAAAATTGACTCATTTGCTTAATGTGTGAGCTGTATGAGGAATCCTTTTTGTCCACCACAACACTTCTCCTAATTTGCAGGGTAGATCCAGGTATGAATATAAGTAGGACTCTAATTAGATAGCCAGATCTACTGGCTGGACTGAGCTCTAACTAATGATTGCTGTTTGGTGATTTGCACATTTTTAACCATCAGGGTACCTAAAGACAGGTTGTATTTTCATGAGACTCCAGCACTGCTCTAAGTAATCTAAAATGAACCTTCCTGAGCTATTCTGAAATGTAGTCAATGCCAAATGTTTTTCATGTATAGGTCATGACTTGATTTTTAAACATGTGAGTGAGATTATAGTCTTCTATCTTATTTTTCATTCTCTGAACTGTAAAAAACCCACATAAACAGGTGAGATTTGATCTTCCTAAGACCCATAATAGTGAAGATTCCATGCACAAAATGCTCCCATATATAAAATACACAGAAAGAAGGCAGGCAGGCAGGCAGGCAGGCAGGCAGGCAGGCAGGCAGGCAGGCAAGAAAGAAAGAAAGAAAGAAAGAAAGAAAGAAAGAAAGAAAGAAAGAAAGAAAGAAAGAAAGAAAGAAAGAAAGAAAGAAAGAAAGAAAGAAAGAAAGAAAGAAAGAAAGAAAGAAAGAAAGAAAGAAAGAAAGAAAGAAAGAAAGAAAGAAAGAAAGAAAGAAAGAAAGAAAGAAAGAAAGAAAGAAAGAAAGAAAGAAAGAAAGAAAGAAAGAAAGAAAGAAAGAAAGAAAGAAAGAAAGAAAGAAAGAAAGAAAGAAAGAAAGAAAGAAAGAAAGAAAGAAAGAAAGAAAGAAAGAAAGAAAGAAAGAAAGAAAGAAAGAAAGAAAGAAAGAAAGAAAGAAAGAAAGAAAGAAAGAAAGAAAGAAAGAAAGAAAGAAAGAAAGAAAGAAAGAAAGAAAGAAAGAAAGAAAGAAAGAAAGAAAGAAAGAAAGAAAGAAAGAAAGAAAGAAAGAAAGAAAGAAAGAAAGAAAGAAAGAAAGAAAGAAAGAAAGAAAGAAAGAAAGAAAGAAAGAAAGAAAGAAAGAAAGAAAGAAAGAAAGAAAGAAAGAAAGAAAGAAAGAAAGAAAGAAAGAAAGAAAGAAAGAAAGAAAGAAAGAAAGAAAGAAAGAAAGAAAGAAAGAAAGAAAGAAAGATATTTTCTAACTTTCTTAAATCATATTTATCAGCATTTTTATTTGTATGATAAATGTTATGTCCGTTATGTTTATCTTGTGCTCTAGATAACTAAGGAGTTCTTCTAAAACTTTTGAATAAACTGAATTTAATCCCAATCAAAAAGTCACACTTTGAGTCAGATGTGATGTCAACTTTGGAATAACAGTGTTTCATTATGAGGTATTGTTTATGTTTTGTAAAGTTCATAGGATCTTTGTCAAAGCAAAAATCATGAAAGCTTGTTTCTGAAAGCATCAATGTGTATTGCATTTATTTAGAACTATGATTTTAGTTGTTTTCCACTGCTTTTTTCATAAAAAATAATAGTATATCCTGATTTGAACAGCAGAAATATCACACTGCCTGAAAGGAAGGATCCAGCTTCCCATTTGTAATGAGCAGGACAAAGTCTGTTGCAAATATACTTGTGCAGAGATTTATTCAGCCCTTTTTTAGTAAGTTATGAAGAAAGATATTCTCATCAAAGCTTAGATACAATATTAGAGTGTGATCCACCTCCTCACAGCTGTCTTTTAAACCATATTTTCTGTTCAGAAGCTACTGTTCCACTGAGGTAGCATGACTTGGTATGGTCTACCTTTTGCTTCTTGCCTTTCCTGAATTTTTTTGCATTAGAAGGGAAGTGGAGAGAGTGGGAGTCAGTGGAAATCATTCTGAAGCATTTGAGGTCACAATAGTGCCACTGCTCATATGTTAAGAAGAACTCAATATATAAAGCAAGACTGTAACAGAAATAATGTTTGCCTGACTTTCTGAAACAACTGTTTCTTTAGAAAAACCTGAGTATTAATCTATAGAGGCAGAGATGCCCAAAGGGTTGTGTAATCTGAATGACTGAGAGTAATTTCTGAAAAGTAAGACTTGAAAAGAAGGTGTTCTGGAGGTTCCTGTAAGCAAAATGGTATATTACCCTATGCTGAATATTGTATCAGCATTTGGCAAACAAATAATCCCACAAGATCAGTGTATTTTAAGCATTTTTTGCCTTGCTCCTTAGTTTGTATTTTTTTCCTTCTAGGAGCAGGAAGCTAACCACCAAGCACGGGTATCCTTATTCTCTGCTAAGAAATGCCCTTCCAAGGAGCACAGAAACAAGAAATAGTTCTGAAGATTTAAAAAAAATAAGTGAAATCACTTTAGATATTTAGAGAAGGTTTTGGTGGACTGGGACTTCACTGGTGTAATTCATCCTCCTCAAGAAAAACTATTTGTTTGTTATACTCCCTCTAACTACCATTTCCAAGAAAATGAAAATAAAAAGAGGCAACAGCATCCTCAAAGGGAGGACTATTACAGATTTTTGGCACTAATCTTCTTCCAGATTGCATCTATTTTTTAAGCATTTTCAAGGTCCAAGAGTATGGGGACTCCCGGATCCCACATTAGTTCAAAGAGTTAAAACGTTTAGCAAGCTAAACTCCTTGCTTTGGCATGTCTATCAAAGGCTTTGAGCCTTTAATGTAATTGAAAACAATTGTCCCAGTGGGGAGGTCTAACACTCTGACCAGTTGCAGTTAAATACTTGAACTGCCTGAGAAAACTAGAGGGGTTATAAGAATTCAAGGGTAAGCTACATGACATGGCTCTGGTGATAATAATGTTCCAGAATTTATATTTATTAATATTGCCTTCTTTTGGTCAGACTCCCACAGGAAATCCTGAGGACTACATGTCTCTGGCATGTTTTATCTTAGATAGTCCCATCCTTGTGGTATTGCGTGCTGATAGCAGGACAGAAGAGTACCTTTGAAAATCTCTGGTCTTTATAGAAGCTGCGGATGACAACAAACAGGACCTTCAACACTCTGGGAAGACAATCCATCTACTTTCCGTAGTTATCATTAAAATGTCTTTCAGACATAGGTCATAACTGGAAACCTATAAAGGATGCCTGTGTATTAGGCACTTCCCACAAAGCCTAGTCCCTGGCGATTAAAATTTATCACATTGTTCTTCTGGTTACAAATACTGCTGATATGTGTCATTAGTGCAGAGCACTGCTCATAATATTTTGACTTTACTCCAAACATTTTTTTAAGTTCTGAGTTTCCCATAAAAAACTCACTCCTGAAGTTTTTAAAGACACATTACTTTTACATACTTAAGCCTGTTTTAAAGGTTATTAATGATCTTGTTTTCCTGTTAAATGTACACTTATACAAATTGATTTGATGAGAAGCTCCACATCCCCCACTCTGGTACCTGTGATATACCATAGAGCAGTTGTTGTGCATAAAATCATACAGCCTTATCAGTATATAGGCCAGGTTATGAATACTCCATCTTCTTAAAAGCCCTGTCCTGACTAAGGCATTGCTTAGTGATGTTCTCTTTGAAAGATTTTTAGTTTTGCATACCCAAAATTTTTGTACAATTTTAAAATTTGCACATTTACTGAAGAAGAAACACAGCATAATTAGTCTGAATCTGCCCTTCTTGCTAGAGTGAAGTTATTTGATATAAACTGTACTAGGTCTCTAGCTGTGGGCAACAAAGTCCATTTTTGCCTGTTTTTCTAATAAAAAAGTTTACAACACCACATCACATATTGCTTTTCTGTGAATCATAGTATCATAGAACGGTTTGGTTTGTAAGGAACCTTAAAGATCATCCAGTTCCAACCCTCCTGGCATGGACAGGGACACCTTCCACCAGCCTAGGTTGCTCAAAGCTCTGTCCAGCCTGGCCTTAAACACTTCTGGGGATGCATATGATGAGTGTGTCTCTGCCCATGTGCCCTTAGCTGCTGAACCCCTTGATCAACTGTAACAAATATTGAACAAGCAGCAGCCTCACACACACACACAAATTCATCTTTCATGTTGGAAATAGTTGACTGGGTTGAGAAAATAAATTGTATTGTGCTGCTTCTGAGGAGGAGGCTGATGCCTTATCTTTATAGGACATCGAAGCCACTTCATAGCACAAATCTTCTTGCTGTGAGCCATTCCTAGGACAACTGATACCTTGCTACTTGGGACACTGTCCTACAAGACATTCTATAGGGAGTAGCTGAGTCTGGCACTGAAAAGACAGAGGACAAAAAAGGACTGACACTGGAAGGTAAATTTAATTTTAAGAAGAATCAGTTTGCAAGCGTAAACAAATGTTACATGAATATCTGATACAGAAATCAAGTAAAAAAAGGTCATACTTTGCATACCTCCCTCATAATCTTCTTCTGAGAAGCACTATAGTCAGTTTATTCCTTAGAAAGCGAACTTCTTTACTTGTCACTTACCTTCTCATATCTGCTGTTTATTGTCTCATCCATCTTTTATGTTTCTCCTTCCTTTGATCTAAAGAAGTCACAGTTCCCATCAGAAAGACATTTTGTTTTCTGCCAGCCATGGAGTATTGCACTGAAAAAAACCCAAACAACTGAAAATTACAAAGATTTCTGCCCCATCTCTTTGATTCTTCTCACTAAATGATATATTTGAGAAGTATGGGAAAAATTAAAAACAAAATATAAAAGTTTAAAACTTAAGCTGTGCTTTCAGTTATCTGTGCAGAGAGAAAAGTGGTTCTTCTTGCATCTTTGGATTTCACAGCACCTTAAAATAAACTAGCAAAAGAAGCCCCTTTACCTATACTCAGGAAATGAAAACATTCATTCTCCTTGTTCCCAGATGACACCACAGCAGTTTCTATAAAACCAGCAACATAGAAAAATAAAAATTTGCTGATGTGTGAATAGGCTGAAGCCTGATGCAAAGGGTATTAAAGTCTCTCTGGCAGGTCTGCCAATGCCTGCAGTGGGCTTTGGATCAGGCTCCATGGGATACTCGAAAGCACTCCAAAGGAAATTATTTTCCCCTTTTATACCCTCCTTGCAGCCATTCCCACAGAGAACACAGCTCACTGACTATTTTCACAGAAGCCCTGGAAACAGCATGTATAGTATTAAAAAGCCAAACGATAGAAGATGCTGCATTTTTTCCTTTGGTACATTTCCAGTAGAAATATGTTGGTTCCCTTCCCCTAAATGTTTCTGGATCAATTTTGTGTAGATTTGTGGGCCTTTACAGGGGGACAAGCATCCCATCTCCCTTAACACCAAAGGTGCTCCAGAACAATGGCTGTGCTAAGTTCTGTTGAGAAACAGGGTGGATGGTGCCTGAAGGACAAAGGCTGCATGATGGTAGGGCCAGGAGATCCAAATTTCAACTCCACCCACAAACTCTGAGGACTTCCAGCGAATCAGTCTGGAACAAGACTGCTTCACAGAGAGAGGAAAAAAAGGTGGATATAAAGAAGAGAGGGTAACTCAGATCCAGGCTGGGTTGCATGGGGGCCCCCAGCATATGAATTCATGAATTCCACTAGCCTTGTGATGTTTTGAAAAGTAAACTATGGAAGAAAGACCAGAAACTTCAAAGAAATTCCTGATTTGGAAATTGTCTGATGTAAAAGGTGTTAGCGTAGAGGAGGGTAGAGAAATAGCCTGTTCTCAAAGGCACTCTACAAGAGGTCAAATGTTGGTCTGGCTCATATGGCCACTTTTTCCAGTTGTACAGTATATTGTGTAAACTAAATATAATGTAAAGATGCAAAAGCTTCCAGAAATGTCATCTTACAGACATTTGCTTGGATGCAATCCATGATTATGTGAAAACATTTACTTTGAGATCTAAAAGCCATGGGTTACGTGGGTGTTCTGTACATTTTGCATTGTAACTTATACTATAGAGCCAGAAAAGACTGAGAGATTTAATTTGAAATTACTTGTGTTAGTTTACTGGCCTGTGCTGTACCCAAATGTAAATGTGGCTGAGTATATGTGACAGGAAAAAAGGATAGTTCATGGCATATTGGAGAGAATTGCCAGAAAACTTTACAAGTGGCTGGGAACCTCAGTTAAATCTCTGCTACCGATCTCATGCTTGCTATAGCCTCAAAAAACAGGTTACTAGAAGATCTCTAGACCAAAAGAGAGGTACATTTTCCAAAAAGAATGACACTTATTGTGTCATTGTGTCAGCCTTGAGCAAATTTTGAACTGAGTTCACCAGTATGTTCTCACATGACAGGGCATGCATGACATTAGGCTAAGGTGCCATTGTGCCCTTCAAAGGACAGAGGCTAAGAAATTACCTTTTAGAGACCACAAATGAATATCAGTTATTATATTAAATCATTGTCTTGAATCTCCTGCAACAAGCACAAAAACAATATGCAAACTTCACCGTTTCTCAGTGTTAAACAAGGGTTTGTGATGGGCTGGATCAAGCAGCTGTGCTGCAGGGGCAGCAGATTGCAGGGAGTGATGTACATTTGTATCAGGACTTGGTGACTCATCTTGCTTTACTCTTGAGACTATTGAGTTTCTCACTTGTGAAAGTACCTCAATATCCCTTTACTGTTCATAATTTGCTTTATACTTATTAAAAGAAAAAAGTTAAGGATCTCTGATCCTCATGCAGTCAATACAGAGATGCCCTAGAGCTTACTCGTACTAATTCCAGAACTGCAAGCTGTACAGCTGCATCTTTTAAGGCTCTAAACAGATCATGCCATTGCAATTGAACATATTCTTCATGGACCTCACCTGGTGTGGTTACTGTACAGCTCCTGAAATGCTCCAGGTAATGTAGCAGTTATTTTGTAGCCAGATGGAGGGTCTAAAGCACTGGTGTAAAAAGGTGCTCTGAAAAGTACTCAGTAGTCTTCAGCAATGGCCAAAAGCATGTCCTTGGCTACTGCAGTGGGTTTGGACCTCAGATGTTCTTAACCCAAGACATCTGTGCAAATCCTGAGAAGTGTCCTCCAATGACTGAGAATAAAACAAGTTTGAAGCTGTTCTGCATGTCTGTCATCTGGAATGAATGCCAGAGATACTGGGGAAAGAGACGTTAACTGCTAGCAAAATGTCTGTCAGCGTTATGCTCTCAGCCTGGAAACAGGCTGGATTGCCATGAAGTCACGGTATGCAGCTGTGGCATGGGGCAAGTTAGAGATAGGGTTCTGGCAGCTCTCTGAAAGACTGAAAAAACTCTACCAGAGTTCAAAAAACACAGTTCCCAGAACACAGATTTTAAGAGTGAAATGAGCAAAATGTAACTATTTAAATTTGAAAACAATGGAAGAAATGGGAGGCTCAAATTAGTTAATGCCCATAAAATATCCAGAAATCTCATTTGGATTAGGATTTGGAACTCTTACTGCTGTGTCAGTGCAGCTGTGTGTGGGATAACCTGCTATACAGATTGAATCCAGGGGCTGGGTCCTGGCTGTTTGCTATCTGCATGCCACGAAATTTTAGCAGGATTCAGACTCAGAAATCTGGACACTAAGCAGATTCAAAAACTGCAGTATCAATATCCTGTTAATTAAAAAAAAATAAATAAGTTCTGTCTCTCTTCTAGTCAAAAGATTCCTCCCATTTCTGTTAATGGATAGGGATTCACATAAGAAACTTCAATTTAAGAAAGCTACACATGGCTTGCCAGTATATTTATATTATACTATAACATATAATACTACAAAATATATAGTATTATGGTTTTACATAATACTTTTTCTTACTAGTGTTTCTGCCAAAACAAGAATCAGACAATTATGAACTGAAAATTATGTACTTTGTTTCTTTCAACATCAAAAAACCATATTTTGTAAACCAGAACCTGAGCAGCATAAGAAATATAAAATTGGTGATCCAATATCTTTCCTGATGTCACAGTCTGAATTTAGTAAATTTAGCCAAATAGTTTTTCTTAAGCTGATAAATATTATTGATTCTCTCTCAAGCTGATAACTTTCTCTCTGATAAACCTCAAGCTGATATATCTGTACTGCTGCATACAGCTCTGATATCCCCAACATATGGCAATGTTCAAAGCCAGGGTAAAGCCTTGAGCAAATTGGTCTACTGGTATAGCATCTCTGGCCATGATAGGGGAGGTGGGACCAGATCATCTTTATGGTCCCTCACAATCCTTAACATTCTATAATTCTATGATTCTATAAAATAAATGAAATAGCACTGAAACAGTTCTCATGTTGCTTGTTAATAATTCCTATTAATTTCCTATTTTTCCCTTAAAAAAATGCCATGACATCATGGAACCACATCTTCCCTGCACTTAGTGGCAGTGTATGTATTGTATTACAGATATCTGTTTGTGGAGTAGGTGAGAATTAATTCAAACCCCAAAGTCATTGCTTAAATGCATTAACTACTTAGCTTTGCAACACACTGAGGCAAATATTGTTTACCTCATGCCCATGGAAATGGGTCCTGGATTTCCACTGGAAGCTGTGTGAAAACTGAATCATAACTCTGAAAACTGGCAGCAAAAGTGTGCCCTTTCATTTAGTGAATATATTTGTGACAGGGAAGGAGGAAAAAAACCAGGGTCAAACTGCCTCAAGTGAACATTTTGAACTTCCATATACTCAGGCATATATGGATTTGGTTTCTAATAGAGCAGGCTAAAACCAGGACCTTTATTTTATATTCACTTAAACATTTTGAGCCAACACTAGCTGAGGTTGCAGCTGAAAATAAAACAGAAAATCCTGTTCTACTTTTTAATGTCCCAAGAACATCTCCACCTTTTGTTACAAAGATGCAATAGAAAACGAGAGGAGAGGAGA
>WEIU01016904.1:264173-299693 GCA_013389925.1 Aegithalos caudatus | reverse complement strand
AGAGGAGAGGAGAGGAGAGGAGAGGAGAGGAGAGGAGAGGAGAGGAGAGGTTTGGGGGTGACCTAATGGCAGCCTCCCCATAACTGAAGGGAGCCTACAAGAAAGATAAACTTTTTACAAAGGCATAAGGTGCCAGTACAAGAGGGAATGACTTTGAACTGTAAGAGAGTTTAGAGATTTAGATTAGATATTAGGAAGAAGTCTTTTATTGTGAGGCTAGTGAGACACTGGAATAGGTTGCCTAGAGAATCAGTGGATGCCCCATTCCTGGAAATGTTCAAGGCCAGGCTGGATGGGGCTTTGAGCAATGTGGTCAAATAGAAAGTGTGCCCGTCCATGGCAAGAGGGTTGGAACTAGATGATCTTTTAGATCCCTTCCAACCCAAAATATTCTATGATTCTATGTCTGCTTCTCAAAAAATTATACTTTCTATGGAAGAAGTTCTACTTAGAGTAGAAAAGAAACTTACTCTAGAGATTAAGAAATTCATTAATCCCTGAAAGGCTCACACACTCCCCTGAAAGGAAAGTGAGAAACAGAAATAAAATTTTGTCATTTGGACTGACACTAGCAACACTGCTGATGGACATGAATTTCAGAGGAAAGTCACTGCACCTCTATGTCTACTCAGTACCACTGGAAGAAATTTAGGAAAAAGCAGGGGGAATTGGCTGTAATTAAAACCTTGATTAGATGAGGGTTTTTTTAGTTTCAGTTTTCCAAAATCATGATCACACTTGATTTTGAAATTGCATCTGGATCTCAGTTCTGTGTAATTTTGTTGCTTCTTAACGGTGCCAAGTATCTGTTTTCACTACCTGCATTGCTATCAAAGTCTCACTTCTAGAGGTAGCTTGTAATAAGAACAGTTTTCATTAATGTTAACCAAAATGATTCTTACAATGACAAAGATTAATTTGTAAGTCAAGTGTATTTTTGAGGCTCAACGGCCTCCAAGCATATAAGGCAATGCCATCTAGTTATCACAGCTGATAATTCCCTACGAAACACAGCAACTCTAATCACCACTAATGACTCCAAGATGGATTTTCTTCCTAACTTAAATGCAAAGCAGGAAAATGACTCTTTCTTTTGCAGTTGATAATTTAAAATCCTATAATTAGGCACTTTTATGTTTATTTTATAGTCATATGTAAACAGTACAATTTTTAATGATGTCTGCAGCTTCTACATTTTCATGCATTTTACAATTGCAGGCTTTCTTTCTTGGCATTTCCATCTGCTTCCAGACATACACTTCTATAACCAATGCTAATAAATTTTTCATCTTCTATTGACATCACAGAGAGATACCAAATTTCTTTAAAGAGCTCCTGTCCAAGACCTGTGAACCCCCTTTCTTTCTTTAAGAGAGCAGTCTTGCCCTCTACCTTGACTATCTGCCTAAAATTTAGGTCCACGCATAATATTCTTTACAAAAACGCTGTATTTCCATTGATCCCAGGGCAATTCCACTTATGTACATGCAGGATGAATGCAAATGTTCCCCTTTTGTGGTGGCAAAATTACACTATAGAAACAAAACCCTACTTGGCTTCTTTCTCAGTTAAAGATCTAAACTTATAGTTTAATGCAGGCCACTAGATATGAGAGGTCTCTGAAAGAATGACCAGATTATGAACTAGCAAAAAGCTGGACACAAGGACAAGACAGGCCCTTGATAATACATACTGACTAATTGCTTTCTCATTCCCTCATTTTGGTGTTGAACTGCCCCAGAGATCTTTCTCCTGGCACTGGTACATTTTGTCAGCTCTTCACTCCAGGGACCTCTCCCAAACACCTTGGATTGTATTGCCTGCCCTCTCTTTCATGCTCTAAAGCACCAGTTAGGTGTCCATGACAGTCTTTTGGACACCTGAAATGAAAAAGCATTTACAAAAGGACATTTGTATTTTAGGGCCAGAGGGGATTGACAGAACTGTTATGTTGTGAGTCTGTCACTCCACAGCAAGCGAGCCCTGATGTACATAATGCTTGGATTCCTGACCCTCTTTTACTTATCAACAAAGATATGACCTACAAACTATATAATTCAGGGCTGATGCTCTCACCTTGGATATTTGCAGCATTAAAAACTAAGACTTTTTTCTGTTCCTTTTTATGCCCTTTCATTATCTTTTCCAAATAGCAATGTTCCCTATCTACATACTTAGACTTCTACTCCAAACCCTTGATTTCCATTACTCTGATGGATCATGTTTTTCTCAACTCTTTCCTGAGCTTCTCTCTTATCAGGCTTCAGCACAGGTCACTAGTCTCTAATGAATTTTATGGGTAATCTGGAGAATGTTTCTAATATGTTACAAAGATTCTGATAAGCTCTTTATTCATTATCCGTCCTAGAGCGTGACTCTCTGGGGGTGAAATCACTTCTCAGGGTTGTTAGGTTGTTTAATGCTCATATATTTATTTCTTAAAGGTCAATAAGATCATGCTGGCTGGCTTGTAAAGAAGTAGCATAATTGCACCCACTACTAAAACCTGATGCAATACTGATTGTAGTCAATAGAAAGATGGAAAATACTAGTCCTTTTTCAGTGAAGATATTCTGATAAAAAACATGAGTGCATGGAACTTCACATAAAATAGTGACTGCTCTCTGTTCCAAGAGATTTTCACTTTCCTGTGGTAAATGTTATACAAAATGGACTGAAACAATCAAACAATGAAAATGATAATAGGTGATTTTTCTCTATGGACATTTTTTCAGAACAAGCTACACGGAGGAGGAGTAGTGTCACTTATTTGTGATCCTATTCAAGAAGCTCTCTCTCTGTGACTTCTTTTTTAATACATTCTGAAGCCTGAAGATGTGAATTGAGGGGAAAATACAGCTAATAACAAAGGGACTGTAACTGATCTTGATTGGGAAAGGAAAGGTTTTTCAGAGTTTGTTCTAGTGAGACATCTAGCTGCTCTTGCATGCTAGTATCAGTATAAAGCAGAAGGAAAATGGTCGCATACAAAGCTGAAAGTTTCAGATGCAATTAGGAAAAAAAAATGTTATTCATCAGTGAGAGTAAGTTGAAAAATCACACCCCTGCTGAGGTCCCTTTAAGTCTAATACATGCCTAAATTCAAGCATGAAGATTCCAGCACATCAGATTATTCTAGCCCTGAGAGTTAAGTGCTTTTCTGGAGTAAGATCTTTATAAGAGAAAAAGGACCAAGTCTACCCAGCTGCAAGCCCAGTGAGCACACACCAGGTTTGAATCTACTCCAGGAAAGATAAATGGCTGCGTATCCATAATTTACAGGACTATAAATATCAAGAACGCTGCTGATGTCAGACTGGAGCGCACAGTCCTCCTTCAGGTGACATTTCTGTTGGCTGTGAGATGAGTGGCTTTTAGAAAAGGACTACAGGACTGAGCTGCCACAGCTTATTTTTAAAAAGTTTCTCCTTAAAACCCTCTATGTCCCAGTTCCTGTGCTTTCCCATTGAAGGTTTTTATCTTGTTTTAGTAGAGCTTTTTTATGATATGCTGTGACTGTAACAGCTTTAGCATTTGAAAGATTAAATGCTGCCTGTCATGTTACTCACATGGGTCTTAGCACTTGCCCCTTTACTGAGATTGCTGAGGGCTAAATTTTGCCCTGGCCCATTCAGTTTCTCGGCTTATAACAGAAGTGTAGCACCTGGAGGGGAAGACAAGAGGTGTCTATTCTGAGTTCATTCATGGACTGTAGTTACTAAATCTTAATTAGTTAATGATTGTTTTTGTTCCAGTTCTTGGCATGTTCAAACTGTGCCTCCAAAAGGGAACAGAAGAGGTCAAAAACTCCATTATAACAATGAAGTTCTTAAATGTCCAGGGCTTTTATTCTGAAATTTATTATGCATTCTTTATTTTGGCAGGTCTGAGATAAACCAGCAAACATACTAATGAAGACAAGAACTGTCCTGAGGAAATACCTCCTATTAGTTAATAAGCAGACACAGTGGCCTGGATTAGGAAGAAACATGACAACATTGTTGAAAATGAAGACATGTATCCTAAGTGAAGCCAATGGGTTCACAGAAGCCAGGACTGTGTAACCTGCTGCTGCACATCAGGGTTCCAGGAGAGGAAATGAACATTACACATGGTGAGAGCAATGATACACCAGGGTGAGATAAATTTACTGCTTAACTGCGTTCCATCTCAGAAATTTTAAAGTAGCATTTCTGTACTAAGAGAGAATCCAGAAGAACGGCTGTCCAGTGCAACGTGCCTTCCAAATGGAAAGATGATTGTCAGCTCTCTGGTTTGTTAGTTTTTATCTTCACTGATAAATGAACATTAAGTGGTCAGTTGTTGACAAAAGCCCTTTTTTAATTGGATATGTGAAATGGACCTTACACAACCTGGCAACATACTATCATCTCTGGACCTTGTCACTCAGATAAAGCCATCTTGGCTCCTACAGGAATGCGGGTGTTCAGTGTTGACATTTCTGCTGTTCCGAGGAGAAGATACCAGACATGTATGCTCTAATATGAAACCAGAACATCTTCCAAAGCTTTAGTCTAGTAAAAATTTGCCCAAAATAGGCAATAACCAAGTGAACCACATTTCAAGCCAACTAGAGAAAGTTGCATAGCTTGCATGTTGCTCCTAGGTCTGGAGGCAGATATGACCAAGCACACTGGGAGCTGTTTGCAAGGGAGACCAAGGAGCCCCTTGGTCAGGAGTTCTGCTGTCACTCTATCTCCCCATGGGCCTCCTGGGGAAAAGAAGTTCAAGATGTCACAAAAGAGACTGTGCCCACATCTGCTGAAGCTTTCTTAGTTCGTGGTGGGTCCACTAATAGAAAGAACTTGCCAGTACTGCCTTTTTTTTTTTTTCTTTTTTTTTTTTTTAATAGAGTTCCAAAATATGTTCAAAGAGAATTTCAATGGCTGTGAAAGCTAGGGTTCATGAACTGCATATTTTTCCTTCTTTTTTGTTTTGTCTTCTGGATTTCTTTTTAGCCATTGATTTATCTCTAGCTGGGAAATCTCCCAGTCTTTTAAAATACTTAAATTTTTGGTTTGGAATTGCTACAGGTGTATGAGGGTCAGTCAAATTCCCCATCACAATAGATAATACTGCAGACACTCCTCCTTCAGCTTCAGAACAGCTTCAGCTGTTCCCTACATAGATGACAGTTCCAGCCTAGTCCCAAATCCTGGCCATCATCCCACTGAGCTACCAGTGCTCAGTCCTACACAAGGAACAGCAAACAGTCCAGCAGCCTCTCCTCACCCAGAACTACTTTGGACAGCAAAAATAAAATGGGTAGTTTCACATCTGTGTGATTGCTTATTTAGGCCATTTCATGGCAAGTGCTCACAGAGGATGAGCCAGCAGAACACCTGAAAGAAGCCTACCTACTAGCAGAAGAATGGTGACAAGCAGCTGGGGAACAGCAAGGGCAGATCCCATCTGCCTTAACATAGCTGGAACTGGAAAGGGCCCATGACCACAGCCAAAACATCCTCCCATTTGAAACAATCCCAAACATTCACTAGAGAGCAAAAGGTCAGCCTGTCCCTCACAACGTGCTGTTGCCTTCTCACACCTCATCTTTTGCACTTTGTGGTCCTTTCTCTTCTGTAAGAGACAAGTCACAAATTAAGAAGAACTGAAATAGGACCACTTTTATGGTTTGTTTTAGTAGTCCATGGAGCTCTGAAAAGACAGCTTCTGCAAAAGACAAGTTACCACAACTGGTTTGTCAAGAGTGCTCTCCTGGTCTGTTGCGTGATCCCACTGCTTAATGCAGTTCCAGGAGGCAAAATCATCATAACCAAAGGAGGGTTCAAAGAAGGGAGACTGATAATAGCCCTGGTCTTAATTTGATAGCTGCATTGCTTAATTCCTAATTTATTTTGATGTTAGTTTTAATGACCCAGACTGAGTGATAATCTGGGGCTTCTTTGCTGGGTGTTGATGGATTTAAGTTGTTGAGGTTTTCTTTTTGTTCTTTTTTATCTATTTCGTGATGTTTCAGTTTGTTTAACTAACATAATAAAGTTATTAATAAAGTTAAATCATTCCTGTCATTGAACAAAACAGTTCAGAATCTTTAAAGAACTGAGTAGAGACCATCCAGCCAACTTAAAAGCCTGTCTTTAAATCTTACTTCATAAACTCATTTGAATCACATGTTCTTACATGTTCTGTCACTTGAAAGTTGTTTCCTTTGAAACTTTCCTCTTTATGCTTTCATACAGGAAATACGATAAACTTGTTTATTTCATTTGTCAGTTTTGTGTTTCTGAATTTCTTCATCAAATCTGTTATCTTCCTTAAGTATCCAATCTTTGCCCAAGTTATGTGCAGAGAGGGGAATGGTTCTACTACTGTAATTCCAATCCTGGAATGACAAGAAAAGACCAAGCAGAGGCGCTGACTTCTGAGAACTACAGGGAAAAAAAAGACATTAAATAGGCATTTTGTTTTGGAGGCAATCTTGCAGGATGAGAAAGTTCAATATTTTTAGGATCATGGGATAAATTCATGTTGGAAAAGTCCTCCAGAGGTTAAATGGTTCAACTTTTCCCATCTAATGATGCATCACAGTCAAATATTTGCTGATCTCTTTACTCCTTTTCCTGACCTTGTATTTTCTTAGTTAACTCTACCTTCTATTGGTTTTTACTTTGAAATGGCCTTATCAAGTCATTAGCATTTACATAACAGGAGCACATTTTATTTATTAGTGAATTGGGAAGAGCTAATTAGAAAGAAATAATCTGTAGGCTGGAGATCTGCTGAAATCAGCAATAAAGGTAATTTTTTTAATATGCTTGTGAGGAGGACTCTGACACACATGGAAGCCTCTCTCTTTGCTTGAGTAGCGTGGAGTTTTTCAAATTCTTCAGCTTTCACAAAGGGGAAGAGGCTGATAGGCCTCAGACATTAACAAACCCAAGGGAAGGAGAGAAACAACAGCTTTTCACAGCTCCATTTTGAAGGGGAAGGAAGGCTGGGAATCCCCAGGGTCTCTTTAGGCAGGATGACTTAGTTTAAGGAGAAAAATATGATAACTGTTGAGAAATAAGCAATTTCCAAACTTGCTTTTTTTAAAATCACTGCGTTATTCATTCTCCAGCAAGAAATCTCTCCACTTAATACCCTGAAGAGGAGAGACACTTTCTACTATGGAAATGTTGGTAGGTTTATCCATATTTTTTGTGCTTTGGAAAACACAAAAAATGCTATGTCTAGATGCAAAAAAAAGGCCGACCTTATTTGCCACTCCCTGGTTTTCACAAAGTATAGATGTCTTTTCTGCTCCAAAGTCTGTTTTACTGGTATCATTTCTCTGGCTGTAGTGCCTCTAGTGAATTTTCAGAGAGGAATACCAAAATTGTCTCTGTTTTTATGAAAGTGGCAAGGACTGGCTACAACCACAGTGTAGAGGAAGTAACTGAGCTTGCTATGAACGATTGCTAGGAAGAAAACTCCTAGCAAGTCTGTGCTCAAGCAGCCTGTGAGCAGATGAAAAGTAAAAGAAGTGTTCAACAATGTGCACTGACCCACGGCTAGTTAGTGAAGTGAGGCTGTCAAACAAAACTGGGCAAGCTGCACCCCATGATTTTATTTTGCATTGTGTATGCCAGCCTTGGTGTTTCTATTTATGTGGCTGGTAGCCAAAAGTTATTTAAAAGGCCTTTTCAGACTGTAGCAAGGAAAAAATTCAGTTCCTGATTTTGAACTTGGAGGTATCACAGAGTCACCCTTTCTGTCTAGATGACAGAAGTTTGGGATTAAGACTGCCTCTTTCCTTAGTGCTTCTGCAGTTTACATCACAAATCGATACTGATTAATACCTAGAAATTTCCAGACAGAATGAGCTCAAATTTTTATAATGATTGTAGCAGGATTTTAGCAGTCATGAATATTTATTTCTATAAGTTTTCTTTCCCATGCAAAATGCACATACATGTGGATGCATTTTTAAGGAGTTGGGAAGTATTCAAAACAAAAGTTATTTTGAGGGTTAGGAAATAGCTTGTCTTACAGCTGCCAAGTGATTTTGGAATAACTCTTTGCATGATGGAGTGGAGGAAAAAATGGAGATAAAAACATCTTTCCTTCAGTTCAAGGAGACTAGATGTTTAAAAAAGGGAAGAATAAGGAAAGGAGGGAAGGAAAAAAAAAAACTTTTCACCTTCTTCTGCTTCTCCATCTAGATCTGCCTTAATTTGCTGTCCTGAAAGTGGGAGGAGGAGCTCCATCTACATTCTCCTGTCTGTGCCCCTTGGCAGGCTAGATAAAAAAGGCAGGCAGCCCTTCTCCTGCATTTTTGTCTCTTTCACTTTAAGCAGGTTTGAAAGAAAGAAACCATGCATTGATGGGCATGTGGAAATGTCATTAGTCACATTTAGATAAGTTTATAAATGTACAAAGTAGCTCGCAGGGAGAAACATTGGGTTGAGGTGAAACATCTGAGCCTCATCCAAAACTAGGGACCTTCAGCTGGTGTAAATCAGGTACTGTGATACGTTCCAGCTGAGGCACCAGTACAAGGATTCATCTCCACAGCCTGTAAAGTTCCTGACTTATACTTAGGATATTATAAAATGTTAATAAATAGTTGCAATATGTGAGGACTGAAAAACAGTGAAATGCAACTGTCCCTTTGATTAATTTTGTGCTTATTTTGTATTTTAAAGCAGGAAAAGAGGATTCTTTCCTTTCCCATCAGCACATTTTGTTCCAATTTCGGAGGATGATGGAAAGTCTTAGGATGGGCATAGCCATTATAATAAACACAGCCTTGCAAAACCTATGAAAATTGTATACAGATACCAACATTTCTATAAGCAAGACACTGCTTTAGTTTAACACTGTGGACTAAGATGAGATTAAAACAAGAAAAGCACTCTTCCTTTCTTTTCCCTCTTCCTCTTAAAAATAAACAGGTGTGAGAGGAGAAAGGATAAAACCTGTGCTATAGTGGTGATTACCTGAGGTCAGAAAAACACACTGAAAACTTCCATGAAACAGTATTTTTATCTTAAAGCACCTAAAACCATAAAAAAAAAAAAAAAAAAAAAAAAAAAAAAAAAAAAAAAAAAAACCACCAAAAACCCACAACATTAAAAGCTATAAGTATTATTATATAAAATTGTTAAAATTCAAAGTCATGCCATTAGTAAGTCTGTTGCTCAACAGATATTATTATGCAAGCTGAAACACCCCTCATGCACACACACCTCCAAATCTTTGTGACTTTTTGTCCTGTCTCCCAAAATTACATTTTTCCCCAGAATATAAGAAGTGGAAAATACATATATGTATATTTAGAATGGTTATTAATCTGATCAATCCTGTAGACAGATAAGATTTTAAATATGTATTTAGGCAGTCAGAGAAATTAGTTTTGGAAATACTAAATTCCTCTCTCAAAGTTAGCAGGAAAATTAAGCTCTGAGAAAAAGTTTATCAGTGCAAAGTTTACAAAGGAACAAGGGAAGGGGAGGAATGAGAAAGAGAATGGTACTGAAAGAAAAACAAGCACCAAGCCTTTTAAAATTTCTTGAGTGTAAGCTGAATGGCCACTACTTCTTGGTCAAACAAAGCAGTCATCTCTACTCCTTCTTGGTATCAGGACACATTGCTTGTAGTGACATTAACTCTTTTGATTTGCCATTAATAGGAAACTTGCTTGGATGTTGCTGTAGAGTCAAATATCAGGGACAAGATACATATTCGGCAAGCACAGAGGAATAGGCACATAGTTTGTCTTCAAAAGAAATCTGAGTCCTTCACCTGGCACTGTCAGGCCAGAAGGAGATGCCACACTGTGGGAAGCCTGCTGTGTGGGATTTCATTTTATCAGACCCACTCCCCACTTGTGAAATCTGACGTGTGGCAGACAGAGCACTGTCAGAAATTGTGGGGACAGTCAGTGTGGGCTCTCACTAAGTCCCAGAGTGCTGCTTACACCATGAAGCACTCCTAGCCCTAGCAGCTGCAACTTATTTTCACAAATATCTGACAAGTTTCTTTGGCTTCCTGCCAGTTTGAGCTGTACCAAACACTTCTCTCCTTCGCTTAGCTCCACAGTCCTTTGTAACTGCTGCTCAAAACAGAACGTGTACCAAATGAAGCTCCTTTCCTCCCCGAAATGTGCAGACATCCCACCCCAATTAATTAACCCAACAGTGGCTTTGTCTCTAGAAAGCTGTGACTTCCCACACTTTATCCCCCTCATTCAGCTTAGAGACATCAGCACATTCCTGACTTCATCACTTGTTAACTCCCTTTTGCTAATAGCCAGTGCATCCTCTCTTGATGGCCTCCTCTGATTTAATAGGACTTGAACTCTCAAGCAAAAAGTGCTGAGGGCTGATCCTTTGCTATTATGGCATATGAAAATCTCTAAAGCTGTGTTTTAGGATGGCTTCTGTATCGAGACTTGAGGGGCTTTCAGACCTTCTCGGACTGTGTTGCAAGGCTGTTCATCTTGCAAGGAGCAGGTTGGAAAGGAGCAGCAAAGCCCGAGTGACAGCAGGACCTCTGCTGTTTTGTGTTTGATTAGCAATGGTTATTCCTTTGGAAAAGTGCCAGAGGACTCAATGAAGGTGGCAACTGGTGGGTCATTATATAAAACATCAAGTGAAAAGTTATTTTCAGCAGCTATTCCAAAAAATCAAAAACCACATTCAATATAGAAGCATGATATGTCTCTATCCAGGTTTTTAGCTATGCTACCAAACCCTAGAAATTAGACTTTTAAAAAGAATTACAATTCTATTCCCTATTTATATTTTAGAATGATAAAAAGTATTTCAGGAATCAAAGGGTTCTGCAGACATCATCTGCAACACTCCCTTGCCTAAGTACAGGTTAATTTACATCTGTTTCATTCCACACTTGCTTGTTCAACATGGTGCTTAAAAATCACCACTGATGAGGATCCCATGATAGAATTCTCTCCTTTTCTTGAAATAGGTAGCAGTGTTTAACTTTGCATTTGATAGAGAGATTTTAACCTGTTTGTGCCTAGAATTTAGTGTGGAAGTAAATAGCAGCAATAGCTGCTTAGAAAAGAAGTCTGAACTACAGGAAACTTGGAAACTGTAAAAAATATTAAATATTTTTAAAAATCAATGTAATAATATTCTACAAAATGTCAGGTATACTTAACTTGGAAATTCAGAGGAAGCACATAATTTTTTAGCTGTTCATTTTACTCCAGACTGCTTGGATTAAAAGTATTTAGATGGTCAGACAATAATAAGCATTCCCATAAGATTTCTTTCAGCAATCTTCATATTCAACTATAATAAAATAAACTTCACTTGAAATACTCAAGACAAAAGTTCCTGAAGTCAGGGATATTTTAAAGTAAAAAAATTAATTCTTTGCCTTTTTCACACTACACAAAATATATTCCAAACATTTCTAGCTGATTTTTCCACCTGTTCAAAGGAAAATCTAAACTTGTATTTGTTTCTAAACTGATAACCTTGAATTATCAGAGGTATCAAGCCTCAGTCACAGAAGGCTGTACTTTGGCATAATGTTTCCTTATAAAATTTTCTCTTCTTACAGAACTAATTATACACACACTGGATAGTCACTACAAAACCAATTGCATAGCTGCCATTTAAAAATTGTTACTAGAGTTTATGTCTAGTACATACTTTAGTACATGTTCTGTTCCTCTCCAAACAAAATGGTCCAGAGTCTCCTGTGCTTTCATCACTCCCTATGTCCAAAGGATTGTCATTTCATACATCACCTCTATATTTCTTGGCTCTCAGTATTTACTGCAATTTTGCAGGTATTTATCACATCAGTGTCATCAGACCAAATTGTTACTGTTATTAGCTTTCCTTTCTGTTTTGAGCTCTCTAGGTTGGCTTGAGGGGAAACAAACTGATTCTGAACAGGATCACTCCAAGCCATTCCCTTTCTTTTCTTTAAGCCTTAGTTTCTGCCAAGGGCTGGACTGTAAGCAGGAAGAAAAACATATGGGAAGGCTAGCAGTCCTGCCTGATGGTTGCTGAGAAGTGTGCAGACAGCTGTAAATTAGAGCAGCCTCTGTTATGTTTTACAGCACTGTTCCCCTGAGCAAGCCAAAACCCAAAGATGAGAAGGTGCTGCTCACTTTGGGTTGTGAGTAGAGGGGCATCGCAGGCCTCAAACCCAAAATTCCTCAGCAATGATTTTTTCCTTTCATTCTAGAGAAGAGATTGCCAGGACAAAGCTGTGAGGAACAAATCAATGAATATACACATTTCACCTGGTAATTCCCTCTGTTTCTAGCATCTGCTGTGACATTTCCCAGCAATTATTGCAGTCATGATGTCACCAGTTGTGACAAGACCTAGGAACTTCAGGAACAGGGCAGCAGCTGACATGCAGTTTGGGAAAAGCTTCTGAAATGGAGAAGGTATGTCCAGACTGAGGTCCAAATCTCAGCTTCTAAGCACTAGTTTTCAGGGGTTGACCATGGATCAAATTTGTTTTACCAACCAGGCAGCCAAGGCATTTACCTCTCCAACCATCTTCCTTTGAAACTGCTGTAACATTCAATTTTGTATGTAGAAAGAACAATGGCTAAGCTCATTTTTTTTCATAGAATAATGCAGAGAGTACCAATCAGAAAGTTTTACTGACAGGAATTTCACATCTATAGAGTGAAAATTAAGTCCATGCCTGCAGAATACTTTCTTACAATCTATGTAGATTTTGCCCTATGAACAGTCCTTCACATTTGCATTTCCTCCTGCTTCCTTTGAAACCAGCACCAAAACTTCTTACTAAATGAGAGTTGAAATCTTTTTGCAGTTTGTGTGTTTTCTGTCAGAAGCAATTGGGCACAACAATAAGAAAAGTTTTGTTTTCATCATACCTGTAACATACATTTGTTGAGAAGCAAAAGACAAGTTTGACTTCTGGTGATCAGTATGTTTGCCTCTTCATTGTAAAATGTAAGTAACAATAACATAAACCAGCCCTGTTTAAACTCTTGTTTATAAAATTCAAGTAGTATTACATTTTTTTGAATAGCTGGCCTAGAATAAGCATTAAAGTAGTTTTCATGCAACTCATAATGCCAAAAAATAAATGCAATTCTGCACATTCTTTCCTGAGAGCATCCACAAATGACGTGCAAGGCATACACATTGGCCAGAGGCCATGAGCAAAAGCATTGTGTTAAAACTTTGCATGACATCAAGCCAAAAAACTACTTAGCATTTGTATCTCAGATCTCAACTGAATTATGAATTAAATAACCAAATCAAAACAAAAAGCACACAGCATACTACATCGTGTATCTTGGTTATACACATATATACACATGGGTGTAAGTGGCATGGATCTGTTGTGAATGGATATAACCTTGGTGCTCTTGTGTGTGTGTGCAACCAAATGCAAGACAAAAAAAAATATTTGGAGCTACATTCAGAAAAGAACACACTCCCTATGCCAATAAGTGAATTATATCCCAGGTGGGCTCCCTCTGGTGTTGAGAAGATAATGTATTTCCCCATTCAACCTTATTTCTTCATGTCCATCAATGAGGGTGTTAAAAAGTGCTAAATGTAATCATGGCTTTATTATGGCAGAGTTCCTTATTCACACAGACCCTTATGGATGGCATAGAATAGCATAGCTTTTTTACCATCTCTCATCCAGTGTTCATGAATAATATATGAGGCATATACATATATATGTATCTAGATATCTCTGCACTTTACCACACTCAAACAGCTTTCCATGCATGAACAGATGATCCCCTCTCACCTGAGAAACACTGCAATGCCATACTGTGAAACTTGTTACCTGTAAGCAGTGTAACTCTTCACAGTTAGACAGGAGACTCTGAATGCCGAGGGAACAGCAGGGCCCACAACAGCCAGGATCTGATTCTCCAATGTGTGGAGCATTTTTACAGTGCCTCTTAAGCTTGAATCATGTCTCTTGATAACACCTGTGCACTTGTGAAAGTCCAGCCCAGGAACCATGTGAGGCATCCCAGCTAATGGGGGAATACATAATTGTCTATTTAACTGCTAGATTCCCGATTTTGGATTCACCCAGGACTCAGCATTATTTAGGAGCATTGTGGCATAGACAATGGATAGAATAATTCTAGCCATGAATATTAACTAGGCACCTTAACCCCAATCTTTTTCCACTTTATTTACCACCCGTTTACCACCTTCCACTACACCTAAGGTAGTGGTTCTGGAGATTATTTCCCTCTTGTGCTGTAGAGCTATAATTCAATGAGAGAGTACAAATACGATCCTTGCCCTTATTTCCAAACTGGTAAATGCATAACTGTTTGTTTTGCGATGCAATCCCTTCCTTGGAAAAACACCACCTTCCCTTTTTGTCCTGAGATGGAGGTGGAATCAAAGTGACCCCAGGCTGGCTGGCTGGAAGAGCATGACCTTCCTGCATCCACAGCACACCTCTCCCCTGCTGAAGTTCACAGCAGAGCTGGGTCACTTCCTGCAAAATGACACAGAAGGGAGAAGGAGACAATAAACACACATGTCCAGCAGTTGTTCACAGATGTTCACTGACAGAGAGGAGTAAAGAGACCAGGCTCAGCTTCCAGGCCCAGGGAGCGCATGTCCTCATGATCCCAGACCTATGCTCCTGCTCCCAGAATGCCCAACTTCCCTCTTCCTCCTCCTCTGCCCCTGCAAGCCGTCCCTCTCCATCTCATTCTTCGCTTCCAGCCCACGGCTCACTGATTGCCACCCACGCCCTGGCTCCTGCCTCCTCTGTCCTCACACCCTGTGCACAGATACATGCTGGCAACACAATGCTTGGGCCATATCCCAGCCCTGGTAAAAGCAGAGGGAAAACCCAACATTCACTCTAGTGGCCTTCTTGGACTGAGTCCTGAACACATAAAAGCAAAACTGGTGTTAATCTTCCTTTCCCTCGGACAGTGCTGTTAGAGTTGGCACGTTCTCCTTCGACCGGTGAAATAAGAAGCGGGGGGGTGGCAGCTGGGGGAGCAGCAGCAGAGGAAGAACAGAAAGCATACGTAAAAGGAGAAATGATTGCACACATGTGCTATGAATTCTTCAGCTCAGATTAATGTTTTCCTGTGAATTTAATTGGCTGCCTTCTGGTTTCGGCCAGATGACCAGTTACATTTCAGGACAGCCATAAAGTAGAATCTAAATGAAGTATTTGGACAATGGGTGCCAATGTCTGTGAACTATTCCAGAAGATTATTAAATAAACAAAAAACACTGGAACTTCTAACTGCAGAGCATAATTATTATTCTTGTTCATTCACATGTAGTATTAATTCCTACTATTGACAAAACTAACCACAAACTAACCAATTGCTGCTTCACAATGTAAACTATCCCTGCATACTCATCACATGTATGGCATTGAGATATCTTAATGAACAATCTAGCATCATTTTTTGAAACAACTACAGGGTTTCACTGCAAATTAACTACATTTCAATTTTCTTGTTATTAAAATGTTCTCCTTCCCAATACCAAACTGTTGTCAAATGGCATTGAAAGAAAAAGAAAAACTGTCATAGGAGTTAGAGTAGGGGGACCATACCCAAGTAGCAAAAGTGACAACAGACTTTTACTGCTGTCCTTACTAAATGTGGATTTAGTTCTTTTCACCAGCCTGTCTGCTGATCTGTGCTGGTTAACTGGCTCTGGTGCAGCCAGTTCAGACTCATGGAAGTGTCAGCATGATCTACCTGTGGGCCAGGTTTCCTCCTTACTGCCCCTTGTGTGGGCTAATCTTAAACAGCTACCAAGAGTCATCATCTGCAAAGGAAAACTCCCAGCTGGCATCAACCCACCACAGCTTCCCCCTAGACCAGCTACTCTCCTTCCTCTGTGTGGGTGTGGATACATGACACAGGGCATTTTCTCATGCCTTTGCCAGTTCTTCAGTGGCTGGTGGCATAATTCACTGGGGAAAATGTCCCTGATCCAAATCACAATCTGTCCCGGCCTTATGAGCCTGCAGAACTAAGCAACACAAGAGAGCAAAGCGGAAAGCAGCTGCTCCTGCCTGGGGACAAATATGCACAGAATTAAAGAGGTCCAAATCCCTACTCCTGCATTTGCTAGGAAACATCCACTCCGCCCTGGAACCCCGGTCCCTCCTGCCCTGGGCGAGGCAACCGACCCCTGACAGCTCTCATGGAAATGCTACATGTAACCAGATCAGGAGGTATCCTCTGAAGTAAATGTGGTTCAGTGGATGTTCCCCTAGAAAGGGTGGAAATACATAATACTGTCAGAAAGAACAATTAAAAAGGCAAATTGTGGGGCCTTGGCTGTGCCTTATCATTCCAATCTCACTCTGCCATCTTGGTCTGGACAGAATTTGTCAGAGCATCCTCAGGGAAGAAAAGGGGTCATCACATAATAGAAACTTGTAATAACATGACAGCACTTTTTAGAGACAGATCTCAAGTCCATTTATCAGCTCTAATTCATAAGTGTGTAGCATCAAAACTATGATATCTGAATTCACTTTGGCCTCTTATACGTGCTGAATTTTCTCTGCAAATAAAATGCATTAATTTAATTCAGCTGACAACAACGGCAAAAGTGCATCCTCTGCAATTCTGGGTAAGGGGCCATTTCTCTTTTGAAAATGTACCCAGTCATCCTTAAAAGCATCTAGTGGGTGTTACATTTCCACAGGTACTGGAAAATCATATGCCTGTAATTCAAATGCCGCAAATGTAAATATTTAGAATGATAACAAATTTTAATCTGTTTCTCAGAAAACCACCTGATTCTGTTCAGGCTCCATTTCTGCTCAGGAGGCAATAATGACTGAAAAANATATATGTGCCTAATTACCATCCCATTCTTTGAGCTGACTCTGGATGGAAATCTAGGGTTACAGAGACACAGCAAGGACAAGAGCCAACGTCTGGTAATTGAAGCTCAGCAAATCTAAACTGAAGTAGGATGGAAATTTTTTAACAGATGGGGTAATTGACCATAAGAACAGTTTGAGGAGAGTTGTGATGAATTCTCTCCACCACTCGCAATTCCTAAATCAGGACTGGATGTTTTTCCAGTAGATAGACCAAACAAGAATTAAGTCAGAGAAAGCTAATGGCCTTAGCTGTAGCAGAGGTCAGACAAGAGGATACCAAAGGCCTCTCTCGGCCTTACAGTCTTTGAATCTCCTAAATAAAAAGTTCAGGGTTTGCAGATTGTAGCATAAATCCTATTCTATTTCAGGCTGCTTTCAAACTGAGGCAATGAAAGGAGAAGGAAAATAAACAGATACTGCAAGACGAAGTCATGTGAGTGATGAACAAAAAGCCCTATCCATGCATCAAGCATGGCAGAGCATCTTCCCAGGGGTCTGTCTTATCAGTGACCTGGTTTACTTTGGCCTATTTGTCAGTGGCAGAAAAAGAAAACAGCCCCAGAACCTGATAACTATATAGGACTGATTGTATCATGTAGTGATAATGAATTTGAATAGCTTTATTAGAAGAGCAGTGTGGCCTGAAATATCCCTCCCCTTTTCATGGATGGTGACTTTTCTGAGTTGCCTCTTATCTAACAACAGGGTGTTTTTCCAGGGCACAAATTCTTTAAAAGCAGAAAAGTGTTAAGAGATTCCTTCCTTGCTTGATAGGAGTTACCTCCTCTTGGATGTGACAATTTGATGGCTGAACTCCAAACCAGACCTGGGGAATGGTCCGGTTTTAAAAGAAAAAGGAAGAGAAGAGATAACTGTTTTGTAAGAAGGCACTGTGACAAATCTGCTTGGGAGCACAGCCAGCCAAACAGTTGACTCATCACAGCAGAGCAGGCCGTGAACTCCAGCACCACGGGGAAGAGGACAGGAAGAAACAGCAAAGGCAAAAAAGGGTGGTGAAAATATCTTCAAGTGGGTCTGCAATTGCAGGGTTTGGCCTGTAGAAAAACCAGGTCCAGGACTGCAAAATACACTGCTTTGTAGGGGTTCCCTCAGAGTAGGGCTCATTTTGGACTTTCATGAAGCTCCAAAAGCTGATGACTCATGGCCTGTTTCATGTCTTGGTGTTTTCCTACCATAAATTTCTGAATGAAAAGGAGTTTCTCAAAAATATTTAAAAGTCTGGGGGAAAACGTGCAAAATTTCACCCAGCTCCCTGAAAACTCCTGTTATTCTGCTCCCTGTGTTCCTGTCTCCACACCACCAGCATGCTCTGCAAGGAACTGTGACATTTACAGGGATGTTTGGGAAAGAAAGTTCTTGGAAGTCAGATTTCTGAAAGTCCTTAAGTATCTGCTAGGAAGTAAGAAGAAGGCAGAAAGAGACAGAATGAAAGAAAAGCACTCATTTGGAGTGGGTAAGGTAGTGCAATGCAGCTATGTATGATACACTCATGATCATATTGCAAATATTTGGACATTAGGATGTGAACCTATATTCCTTAAATGCCAACGTTGTTCCAGAACCTCAGCATTCACATTCAGAAAACTTTGCAGGAATGGTAGATTAACCTCATTATATTTTCATCTCAATGAAGAATTACAACCCACTATTGGCACCAAACTTTCAGACACCTCTACGTGAAGTTCACAGCAAACACTTGAAATATTGCCAAAGTCTTTGGTGGGAGTAAATGTAAGCAAATTATCGGGTACCCTGAGCCTATTGGTGCTCTATCTCTTAGGTGTCAGAATAAGGATTAAAACAACCTATTGGATAAACAGTCAATTAACCAGTCTTTCCTGTGTCCCCAAGGGGATTCATTTTATACCATAAAATACGAGGTTGGCCTGCCATTATCATGATCTTCGCTTGCATAGTTACAGATGTTGCTGATGGTCATAAACTTATCTAGCTCTTTTAGGGTCCAGTCACAATATATTATCTTGATGACCACTTCTGGAAGTGGGAACTCCACAGATTAGCTAAATGTTGGGAAAAGTGGGAATTTCTTTTTAAAATTTTCTGCTTTTTAATTTCAGTGGTCAGGGGCATACTTCTCGGAGTTTCTATTACATGAAAAGGTATGTCTCATTCCTCTGCTGGATCAAAAATAATTTCAGGAACTGTAAATACAATATAATATTTATGAGATGAAAAACTGCACTCATTTGCCAAAGCGCAAACCAGAATGAGACTTGCAGCTCCTCACATGCTGGTGATCTCCTATAATGGGTTTGCATTTGGGACACCATAACCCCCCTTCCCTCTCTCCCTCACCACTGTGCTCCTCTCAGCTTCCAACCTTTAGCTTGTCAGCACTAAGTTCTGTCCAATTATTCACCTTTTCAAAAGTGATTTGTTTTCAGGATAACCTAATAATATCAAAACCAACACTGTTATTCCCTATGACCCACCAGGATGGGCCAGAGAAGGAAGGGGTAACCATATTGATCCATTTTGCCTTGCAGCTTTTACCTGACGACAGATGAATTTTACAGCCAACGACTTAGGAATCATTAGGTCAGTTTATTGTAAACAACTCCCTACTCCTCCTTCACACTTCCTAATAACATTACTCTGTAGCATTTCCAGCACTGTTCCCTACCTCCTCTCTCAGAGGGAATTATTTCTTTCATGCAGCTCCATCTCTGCTGATAAGGCATTATACAAGCTGACCAGTGATTTGTGCCACTGAAGAAATTAGGTAGAGTTTGTCAGACTCTTTGTCTTCCAAAGTTTTTTTTTTTTTAACAAAAATGAGAGCACACTTGGCAAACAGTTCTTGTTCATCTTACAAGGGACTGGTTGAGTATCAACTTAAAGGCATGCAAACTGGCAGCTTTACATCCCAAATAAGTGTTTCAGGAAAATCAAGACTAGCAGAGTGCTTTCTCTGTTCCTGTTTCCTTTCTTGTAAGGAATAATTTCCACCACTGGCATAATCTCTGTCCATTTCTACCACATGCGTTACCTGGCTGATGGTGGCAGAATATAACTTAAGGTTGTTTTTACTTATCCCTCTCTTTTTATTCGGCCACTGCCAATGCAGTAGTGCAGTTTGTGCTCCCTCTGTTCTGTTCAAACGTGGTACATGGAGGATCAATTTGTTCTCTCCTTGTTCATGGCTGTAAGAAAACCAGGCAAGACTCTGCACAAAGATATGTGATGCTTAAAAAAAAAAAAAGAAAAAGTAACTGCAGCTGAAAGAGGGCTGGGAGACCTTATTAATGTTGCATTATTTTACATATACGAGCAAAATCTCATGAACTCTTGTTCCATGACTGTGTTCATTCCTTTTTTTATGCAGCAGTCAATTCACACAGTGGCAAGAGTATCTTTAAGGCTGCATAGATACTCAGATTTGCAGCTTCTGGAGAACGTGGAGAGATCCCTGTACTCTGTTTCAAGTAGGAGTCAGCAGATGACTTGGGATAATCTAATTTGTGCAAGGAATATATTTCATTTACATTTTGCTCTCAGAAAAAAGCAAAAGCACAGTAAACAACATCTTATCTACACCCATATATTCAGCTCAGTTCCATGGAGTTTTGCCATTGACTCAAATTGGAACGAGATCAGTCCTTAATCATTAAAAAAACACATTTTTACTCTTGTTCTTCTGCACTTTATGCAATATATTATATCAGAATGGAAGAGACTTCTTTTAAGAAATGAACAAGCATTCTAATATATTCCACAGGATTCTGGATGACAAATTTCTAGTGTAATAAATTGCTCTCTCCGTGGCAAATTCTTACATGCAGCCATTTTGCAAAAGCTTATATTTTTGTTTTTTTTCAGTCATGGCCAAAAGAATATTTGTTTCCTGACATTCCCTCGACATTATTTTTCATTCAAAAGTTGGAAATTAGAAAAAAAGTCATCTATTATGCTTGTTTCCTTAATGAGAAAAAATTTAAAAGACAAAGTTTTTTAAATAAAATACATTTGCAATCCAATTATAGGGTCTGAAATGAATTTTGTCCTTGTACCTTTACTTTATTAAAGCTACATTAAAAGTAGGATTATTTATTTTATATAACTGAATAACTTTAAATGTTTTCTTCAATTATTATCCTGGAGATATAAATCCCTATTATTTATTACAAGACTAAATGAGGAAATGAGCACCTGAAATGTCACTTTAAAAGTGCTTATTTCTGATCCCTTCTGAAGAACTCCTTCTCATGTACCCCATACAACTATTAACAAAGCTCATTATATTGAAACACATTAATATAAAGCAATTTGCTGATAATCTTGTAAAGTAAAAATCCAGAGAGCACAAATAAAAACCACAAGTAGAATGGGATAGTGTCAAACCAAGAACTTCCTGACCTAATTCCATACACTGATCCACTTCTTATTGCCAGCCTGATTCCCTAAACAGGAGATGGGGAACCATTACAAATGAAACATTTCTGCTTTTTTGCTTGCATATGAATGACTATGAAAAATGGTTTTTGTTTAACTGTTTTACCTGGCGCTGGATTCTGATGCATTCACATCCTAACACTGAGGGATGCTTCTTATTAGGCCTTTGTGTTAGGTATAAGCCTGTCTGAATAGGTGTTACCATTCTGATCATCATGAGCACTTTGGGTCAGGTTAAATTGCTCTCTTTGTCTCTCTTTGCTGAACTATGAGCAGAGGTATCTGCCCAGCAGACTGTTAACCTGACATAAATTATCAGGCAAGGCTACCACAACAGGAGGAGGAAGCTGAGGAAATGTGTGGGTTAGCAATCACCAAGCCTATTAAACTGCTTCGAAATCCCACCCTTTGGATTTGCAATTTCTCATGTTTTGGCTTGACCAAGAGGCAGGTTGGTGAAGCAAGAGGATCTATGAGAGTGTGAAAGGGATGACCCTGGAAACAAAATATTGGTTTTACATCGCAGGGTATCCGTTACAGGAGAATTTCCTCTGGCGCCAGCAGGTATTTGAGCAGGCATCTGGATGGATCCCAAAGGGGGGAAGGAAATGGAGATGGAAGTTTTTAGAGGGGATCAAGATGTTAAGCCTTAAAACTGTTTGAATGACCCACAATTACTAACTTGCAAGGTTTTATCTGCATGATGACTTTTGGTGATGTGAGGGGTTAAGATTGATTTCTTTTCTTTTTTCCTTCTTTTTTTCATTTTTTTTTTTTTTTTTCATATTGGTGAGGAATTCCATCCAAGACTGCAGAAGGGAACCAGTAAAGGAATGCAAAGTCCACCCTCGATCAGTGATGAGAAAAATCATCTGATCCATCACAGCCTCCTTTTCACTGCACAGGACACCATGATCATACAGTTGATCCTAAGAGCTCTTTGCTGCATTCCTGGTGTTTTTCAAAATACTCTTAGTGGTATTGCAATCACAAAATACTACTAAATAGAATTTTATCCTGCAGACTAATTTTATCCAATATTTGTTCCCTTGGGCTTGGAAAAGAAAATCTTCCTTGGGGGTCTGAAAGCTGATTCATTAAATCTGAGCTGTCTGCTGAAGTGCTCAGTAAAAGTGACTCTGATTTATTTGGATTTGTCACTATAAAGGTCTCTGGAGACAGATATTTATCCTATGGGATTCTTGACAAATTGGCCAAGTGGTCTGGGCAGTCCAGAAGGAGAATAGTCTTCTTTGACCCCTCACATGGCCAGAGAACAGGTAATTACTCCCCCGATCACAAACATGCACTGAAATCATGCCGTTGCCAAGGCTTCTCTCCCCACAGAATCTGGTTATCTGAGCTGAGACAAGGACTCAGCTCTATACTTGATCTCACTGAAAGACACGTCTGAGATGAAAGTATAGCCTATAGCTGTAGGAATAGGCAGATAATGGGATAGATTTATGCTGATGAGGGTACATCCTGCTGAGCTGGACCATAGGAAGGTTTGTCCTGCTGTGGTCAGAATTTATAAAATACTTGATTGTAATGCTGAAGGATCAATTTGGACTGTAACTTTGTCAGTATATTTTAACACCCTCCCACCAGGGTGGGCTAAGTCAGGCATCCTTCTAACTGCAAGATAGAAGAGATTGAGCTTGTCAAAAAGAAGAGAAGGGAATTTGCTGCTGTTTTCTTACGATCCCACTTGTGTACTTTCCCCACATCATAGTGTATAAGGTGGAGTAGTGTCTAGTGTCAGTCCTTTCCTTTAATTATCTGCTAGCCTGGCTGAGAGCTGTATAAACACATTATGGTCTCTTGCAAGAAACAGATACTGCAAGTGCAACCATCTTTCCCTTTTAACTCTTTCTGTCTGTCCTGCCTTTTGTGCTCCTCTAAATTTTATGAAACTGTTCAACAAAGTGCATATTGGCCCTGTTTCTTTCTGGCTGACTTAAGCTACTGATTCATATATAATTGTCACAGGGAAATATGCACCTTCAGGACATGATTAAGACCACTTAAAATCTATGTTGCATCTCAGTTGTGGGTAAAATAAATTTGGGATGCCACATCCAGAATTATTGTTCCAAATTACTAGGATGGAGTTGGTAAGAAAAACATAACTAAAGGGAAGTGCAGGAAAAATCTGGGACAGTAATAGCCTGTCTTGGAGTCAGCTTGCCATTACTTAGGGATTTCACCTCTCAGCAAGCAGTTTTCCTCCCCATTCACACCCATGAGGTGAAAGAGAGGTTTGACTCATGTCAGTAGTAGCACAGGCCCAAAACTTTCAAACTAGCGCTAAACAAATTCAGAGGCAGCTGAAATTAAGTATGGGGGGAATTAAACACAGTATGATTGGGAATCCTGCACTAGGGACTGTCATTTGCAAAGGATGCACACAGATGAGTTAGTCTCAGCCTGTATAAGGGTGGAATTTGGGCCCTGAGTAAACCATTCCATATTGTGTTCAGCATAAAAAATGGTGTGAAAGTAACTGCAGTTCACATTAGAACCTCAGAAAGAAACACCATAGACTTTCAAAAGGCACTGAGGGTGGGGGTCAGTCTTGTAAAGGTAACAGCAATGGTCTCTTTACTCTACTTGGTGGTTGGATGACTTCAACCCAGAGGTTTTGCCTGGCAATCTGTCTTGCTAAAAGTCAGGGTAAGATAAACTGTACTCTGTCTCTGATTTCTGCAAGAAAGAAAACAATTGAACGACTGGTCATTCATCACTGAGCCACCCTCCCCCCTCTCTGACACCTTGTATAGGGTTGTATATTCTGGAGCTGTTTAGCTTTCCTCATCCATTTCTTCAAAAGAAAAAAATATCAAGTAGAAAGATATGTATTTTACAACTTTTCTGTAATAACAATAGTTCAGAATTGAATGGGACAGATCAATAAAGAAATTACTATTATAATTGCTTGCACACCATGTCACTTGTATCATGACATGCCACATACAAGCAAGTTTAGTATCAAAAGGCCTTGTGAAATATAGTGCCCAGTCTCTGCAATTGTGGTTGTAAATACATTTACCTATTCCTAAAATTTTGCATTCATTTTTGTATAATGAGGAGCTCAAACTTTGATGTAGCTTATGGAGTTACAAATGTGTGCTTTGACCATCCAGATGCAGAAATTAGAGAATATTATTTGAGAAGTTTGTTTTGCAGCCTTCGTTAGATGAGTTATTTAAGTTGCTGAGAAACAAACCTGGACAGAACAAGCTGCAAAATTTATAAATTTGCTGTGACACAAGCAATCTGAAAAGGGGAAGGGTGGCTTACAATGATGGGAAACAAAATTAGTCATGATATATTTATTGTAGGAAAAAGCAGTACCTTGTGTGAAAACAAAACATCCAGGCTTGCTCTGATGAGGGAAGAAAAGGAAGCTCTATTCCTTCTTCTAAAAAAGCCAGCTTCATTCTGCTTGTGGTACAAAGTGCTCTGCTTCAGGCGCCATGCCTGCCTGGCTGCTTCCCACAGCCTTGCAAAGAGATGCTTCAGAGCATGTTATCCTGCATGCATGGCCTCTGCACAGGTAAGTACCAGGAAAGTCTTAGAAAGATGTGAGGTAGACTGGGGAAACTAAAAATAACCACTCAAGAAGAAGATGGGCATAAAAGCTGAGTTCTCTACAGCCCCACTGCACCCTGAGAGTCTGCATTAGCTCATGGTTCAAGGAAGTAAGACCCTTCATGGAAGAGACAATTAGTTACAAAAAGGCATAAAGAAGCCTAGTAATGGATTTCAACTCTCCTAAGGGAATCCTGTGTTTTTACTGGGGAAGGATTACAGGAAACCAAAGTAACACTTTATTTTTCTTCACAGAGAGCTTGGGGACTTTGGAGTAATTTAGTCAACGGTGATTTGCTACTTGTGCTATAGTGTTACCAATGATGGTACTCCTGGTCTGTTTATTAAACTCCTGGCTCGTCACTTATCACCAGCAGGATCAAAACTCATTGTTTTTCTTCCTATGAAAGCAGCTTTTCTATTTTTCAGAATTACTATGAGGCTGAGAGATGAGTGCTTTCATCTAAAATCAAAGTCAGGCAAGTATCCATTTTGTAAGACATGTGAGCATAAAAATGTGCCAATGTAAACATCAGGTATCTGAGTGAAAAATGTTAATTGGCATTTCAAGAAATGAGGAGACATCACAAAGATATTTTAGGCTTTCAACATATTTGTAGTATTCTAACATCAATCATTTTCTTGCATCTATCAGGTTATTTATCTTAGCTACCCTCTGTATCCATTACCACAGTGCCTAAGCCCCTCATAATGTTTCTGGAGGGCAGAGAAGTGTTCTCATCCCTATTTTACCACTGAGAGATTGGAGCAGAAAGGATCCCACTTTTGTGGACACTTAGAAAGCTTGCAACATAGGAGAAAATCAATGCACATATGCCAGGTCTCTAGCTAGAATCTTAATCAAAGAAGAGTTTGTCTCTTTTAAATTAGCCTGAGTTTGCACTTGGTTAATTTGCACCATAAATTGTAGAAGCAAGGTTGTGTTAGACATGTCACTGAGCCATAAAGTTATAAGACCCATTCCACCAACACTAGGAAATGCAGGAACAATCCAGGGCTTGCACCTCAATAAGGGCTCTGGCTACACACTGCCAAGGAGAGATGAAAGACTACAGTGAGTCAGGGCATGGGTGGAAGAGAAATAGAAAGATGATGTGTTGTACTGCTATGGGTGCTGCACTGGGCCTTCACACAGAGGCTTTCCCTGGAACTGCCAGTTCTTCAGGACAAAACACAGCTCTCACTCTAGAGAGCCCAAGCTGGCCCCAGACACCCAGTGTGCATTGGCACCCTATGGAAGTTTGCACTGACTCCCCTTAAAGGCCCTGTGTTCAGACTGGCTGGGCAGCTCCCCAAGGTTTTGCATACATGGAAAACCTTTTTGAGGAATTCAAATACAGTGTTAAAAGAAAACTTGTGGGTTCAATGTTACACTTTTTTTCCACTCTGTGGAAATTTCAGTCAATCCAGCTCCTAGTGATCACAAGTACATCTTTGTTCAAGCCTTACAGAATACACATCAAGATATTTCTGCCAACAAATTTTGGTATATGCTAAACGGAATTATATGTGATATCTGGTAAATTTGCTATGTAATCCAAAAAGCCAGCATGAGAGAGACCTGCCTTATTTGGGTGCAAAATTTGGCCAACAGAGGTCTGTTGTTCAGGGTGGAACAAGCTGAAATTATATGGATATTGAAATAAGGCATCAAAATCCTTCCTTACTGTTTAAAATTGGGAGATTCTGGCTAACACACCTCTCCATGCTAGCCTCAACCATCATCCCATCTGATTTTAAAACATTAGCAAATACATATCTGAGTCTCATTCTGTTCTNAAAAAAGGCCTACTTTAATCCCTTGGAACAGATGCCTTAACTTCCTGGCAGTTTTGAAAAACTTGCCTTTTCTGCTTTGGATAGACTCAGAGAATCTCTTAGATGTTGTTTTGTATTTCTCCTTACTGAACTGCACAAGTGTGCTGGACCTGGCTAACAGAAGGTCTGATGACTCATCTCTCTGTTTTCCTCCTTTAACCAATTTTCCTTCTGGGTTACTCAAACCCCCAGTTAAGAACTGCCTACTAGGGAGTCTGAGCATCACCCCAGCTCTGTACACACAAAAGAAAAAAAGAAAAGCAGGGAGGAGAAAGAGAGCCACCCTACCTTCACAGTCTGTACTTGAGGCTTTTTCTTCCCTCATTTCTGTACTTTAAGTTCTTTGGTCCTTTCTCAGCCTGGTGGGACTCCACTGCAACACATTTATGGTCTTCTTTGTATGCTATCCCTGGTTCATTGTCAAAACTATTTTTCCCTCCAAATTACTTAAATAGACTTTTATTACGTGCTTTTGCAATGCCACTTTCTAAAACAACACCATTTTCTATATGTATTATGAACTACGATACGCACCATAAAATCAGAGGACTGCACTGTGGCAAAGTGCCATGACCCCACTTTGGGGATGTTCCAGGAGCTCCGAGAGTCACAGTATGTGAGGCATGTATAAGGCCTGTCAGAGTCAAAGGGAATGCACAGTGACTGTGGTCTTTCTATGTCACTTGAGTAGGATGTGTAATCTGCTTTCTCCTTTGTCTTGCCAGCTAAGAGTCCCTTTTCAGACTCATCCACAATGCATATGCTCTTCAGCTGACTGCTTGAGTTGGTTGAACCCTGTGTATGATCACAAACATGGATAGCTGAGTATCACCAGTCTGCTGGTTTATTTTATCAGTATTTTTAGCCAAAATATTTTTGCAGCTATGTCACTGCATTTCAGCCTGTGTTTTTAAAGGCTTATTGTGGCCACCTATGATAAAATGCAAAGCCCTTGTGACAAATGGAGCTCAAGAGAGTCCAGAAGCACAAATTGTGGCCAACTCAATCTCTAATAGAGTAAAGCAGCCCACAAAGAGTGGGTTCCAGAATGATGTTTCCCTTGGATGGGAGCACAGAACACAGCCCAACCTACTGTGTTTAATGATGGATGCTGTGGGAATCTGACTTTCAGAAACTGTGAGCACTTTAAGTGAATAGGAATTTCAGAAAATCTGTGTCTACACATACACACAACATGCCATAAACCATGCAAGTAATAAAATCTTACCAGAATTGCTAACATTCTTCCTGCCACTCCCCTACAAAGTGTTCTGCTTTTCCAGACTCCACTCTGAAAAAAACCCCACTTTTATTTTCCAAAACTTGATCCAATGTTCTAATTACTGGAAGGCAAAGAAAACTTATTTCTTATCGACAAATTTCATGTCCTAAAGTCCCAAAAATGCAAAGAATTAGCCAATAAAGAAACATCATAGAAAGAGATACTCAAAACAAAGCAGTCATGCCTGCATTTTAATCCTTCAATGACTATTTTACACAAGATATATTGGCTTTTTTGCATATTTCTCTTTTGACCACTTCATAAAAGAGTCTGCATTTTACAATGTAAAAGTATTTCAGAGATGCATTCTGGGAGCAATACCTAGAAATTATCTCTGCAGTAGAGATGGAAGAGGGTACCTCTCCTCAATGTCTGTGGGAAATAAATAATATAGGAATAAATAATAAAACAAACATGACACAGCCACTTAGGTTTCACAGAATATTCTGAGTTGGAAGAGATCCCCAAGGATCATCAAATCCAGCTCTTCAGTAAATGGACAATACAGGGATCAAACCCATGACCTTGGTATTATTAGTCCCATCCTCTGACCAGCTGAGCTAATTTCTCCTGGGTTTGCTTTATGCAATCATCCTGCCTATGGAAATTCACTAGCACATCTGTGAATAGTCCACTGAAAGGTTGGGCTGAGCACTCATGTCCAGGATTAGCTGTCTTGTTTCTGCTTCAATAACTTCTATATCTTACATGCTTCTTGTTTCTGGTGTACACAGGTTCTAAATCACAGCAAGACGCTGCTTAACACAGCAGCAGACCCAAAGGCCTCACCATAGATCTGGAATGGGAGGGGGCTGTGAGTCACATCAGGATTTGATGAACTGATGACTAAGAATTGTCTTAACTCGTGATTAAGATACTGACCTTGTTGTAGGTATCTCTCTTAGGCATTAGGATATTTAATCATGGCTTTGCTTCTGTAGAGGCAGTTTTTGCTATTCTTGTTTGTACAGGCTGGTTTACCCTGTGAGCAGACCTGCTGATTTTTGTGAAGCCACTCAAGGAAAAGGTACCAGGTGGCAGAAGGCTGGAGGGTAAGTCATCCAGTTATTACATGTACAGGTACTCNAAAAAAAAAAAAAGCACTGCTTGCATTTGTCACAGATTTTGTCATCAATGTGACAAAAAAGATTAAGATATTAAATCTGGAGTCCAGGTATTTTGAGTTCCGCAAAGTGATTTTTCAATATCCACTGAAGAAACTTCTCTTGAAATCCACTTCCCAGTGTTTCAAAGGGTTTGTGATATTTCAAGGTTTAAAATCATCACATGAAATGGAATTATGGCTCCTGCACAATTTTGTATATAAATTTTCTTTGAACTACAGCTTGTTCTGTTTAAAATTTTCTGATCAATAAGACTGAAATCTTTCCATTCCAAGTATCCACAAAACCTTCAGTTTAAAATTAACATAGAAGGAAATACTGTTGGTTTGGGGTTTTTTCCTCACAATAAACTATTCCAGAAAAGAGTTTCTCAAGATGATCTGATTTTTCAGGGCTCTAAAGGAAGAGACTGGGATTTCTTGGGGAGGGATAGTGATGTTGATGTTACATACCCATATGTGCCCCTTGTGTCATTTCTCCTGGACAGCCTTTTTACTCTTTTGGAAACAACATTACCTTTTTACTTTGTGTATTGTTTTATGTTCTTCACAATGTCTTTCACCTTTCAAACTAAAACTGTGACCAGAAACATACACACAGCACTGGAAATGAGATGTGAAAGGGATTCAGGCCCTTCCCACAAGCTACTCCCCTGTTACAAACAATTTTGATCAAATTCCCCAGCACAGTCCATACCCTACAATATCTTATGTTATTAATACTACTAGTGTTAGTTATTTGTATATATTATATTATGGCATTATTTTACTTAAGGTATGCTAAAGTATGCTTCTAAAGTCCTTCTACCATTTCACTTGATTTTCAGGTGAGACCAAGAGTAACCAGGAGAAATATCAGTGCAACCAGGAATTTTTTTAAAGCAGTAATTTTAAAACACTAATGCAGTTGCACTTTTCTTACTGATTATTCTCAAACCTGACTGAACACGATTCATGATCAGCTGGCTGCCTGTGGGTGACTTCCTCGGTTATTCTCCAAAGAATACACCTGTATTATACTTGGGTAAATAATTTTAAAACCAGCAACTGATTATGTTTTCCTCAGCCCTGAGTTTCTTCTTGGGTGATGGTTTAATATGTAGTGAAAATACGGTGCCTTGATAAATGACACAGAAAATCAGACAATAAACCAAGCTGTGTCATGCAAAACCATTAAATACTTGTAGAAAGCTTGGCCTCAAGTCTCAAAGCTGTTCTTAAATTACCATGTTACTCCTGCAAAAGAAAGGGAAGATTGGAGGCATAAAAAAAAGTGGGACTATTTTTTCCAGAGCGAAATTTGTAACCTGCCATAGACCAGCATAAGCCTGTGTGAGATGTGCCCCTCATCTGACACCCTTCAGACCAGGCATCCCGAATCTCCATCTCCAGCATATCCTAAATGACTTGTCTTAGTGGATCTGTTACTTAGGAGTAAGAGAGAGATGCATGGCCCTGGATAATCAGAACACTGCAAAGGAGACAGTAATCTACAGGGTAAATCCACAGATTTGCACTGATGTTCCTCAAGCCAGCATTTCAAATTCCTTTTTAAAACATGAATGAGGTTGCAAATACACTGGAAAGGCCAAAAGGACTTTAGCTCCATCTGTCTTTCCCAGCCAGTTATTAACCAGGGGCCAGTCTGTAGTACCAGTCATCTAACTGGAGAAGCAAGTGGTTCCACCATTATCTGGTGGCTGCAGCCATGCCAGTTTTAACCTTTCCACAGAGCTGGGTTGGTTTCCACCCTGTCAGTGTCTACTCCAAATCTGGTGCTGTTCAGAAAGTCAGGAGGGCTGGGCAAAAGGTGAGGGAAAAAGGATGGAAACTGGGAGTCAGATTAGGGGTACAAGCCCTGGGCTTGCCAGGTGAGACATAAGGAGAAGAAAGATTGGAAAAGCAGACATTCAACTCATGTAACAAACAAATGAGGATGTAGATCAGAAAATATCTTGTTTTTTAAGTCTGCCCATGCTGCTCCCCTTGGAGAGGGAATAATGGATAAATGTGTTAAGAGTGTATAATAGTTTGTATGCATAAAGAACTCAAAGTATGTATAATATATATGTATATATAATATGTATGTGAGTATACATCACATACATGCAGTCATCTCTGCAAAAATTAATTTTAAAATATGCCCTGTGTCTCTTCAAATGTCTGTGGCCTTTATTAGGTCAATTTTAAAGACCCTGAGTATTTAAAAATGTAAAGAAGTAAAAACTACAAATGTGTGGAAATTCTAAAAGTTCATAGCACACATGAATGTCTTGATATTCAGAATGCATATGTGGCAGCACACTAAAGGCATTTTTTAAAAGCCAGATCGTTCCTTCTGCTTTTTACAACAAAAGTTTAGAAAGTATTAATATAAAGTTAAAAATAAGTGATGGCAAGGCTATGAGTATATATTGTTTTAGCTGTTTTGTCTTCTGGGAATTTCTGATTATGAAATTTTGATGGAATTTTGTACTCTGGTCACTCATGCTTAGAGACACAAGCAGCTTCAACTTGGTTTTCTGTCATCCCTAGTCCAGTAAGAGTCTTTTAGCTGAATTGTGACATCAATCACTTGGACTATAAATCTCTGCAATGGATATGGCCATTTAAATCTCCACCTGCACAAACAACAATTAGACCTAAAAAATAAGGAGACTCATAAATCTTCACACTGGTGATTATTAATATTTTGAATTTGCAATAGCAATGTTATTTTTTTTAAGTATTTCATTAATTAGGACTGATATGCTGATAATCTGTTTAGTTTAGGTTATATACAGAGAAAACACAAACAGGGCACAGTTAACACAACATGAATTTAGAAGTTAGTGAATTCCCAAGAGCCCAAGGCTTGGAGATACGATATCTTAATGTACTTATCCTATTGTGAGTGGGAAGGTGTTATCTTCCAGACAAATGATAAAGGGGTGGTTTAAAGTTTAGGTCTACTGTTTTTTCTTCTGGCTTACATGAGCCAAGGAAGAAAGATGGATCAAGAGATAGGCAAGACTTCCTTGCTGGCTATCAAAAATGACACTCTGCCTCCCACTGCAAATTTAATCTGCAGACAGTACACAGCACTCTGGGCAGACACACCAGATCGGCCCTCCACAGTTTTTGTTGGGTTTTTTTAGTGCATTGAGAAAACCCTACGTGATGCTTACAAAGATCAGCAAGAGACTTTTCCTGTGGCTCCAGTGACTTTGGATTAACTATGGTGACATCTGAGGCTGCATGTTTTTTTTCTGGAGCTACGAGAATCCTCAGACAAGCAGCTGAATAAGTGGAACTGCTCCTGCAATGAGAGCAGTCCCTGTGTGCAGTTCTTTAGTCCCCTGTGTTCAAAACCCAGACTGCAGGACAATGTGAAGTTTCAGGAAGAGTGTGAGTAGGAAAGGAGCTATGGGAGAGAGTTCCTGATCCACTGGCCTCTTTGGGCTCCAAAAGTGGATTTAGGAGACTATTTTACATGGAGGGGAAGAAGTGATAGCACAAGATTAACTGCTTTCAAAAGCCTGCTCTGCTGAGACTGAATACATATGTGCACAAGTCTGCTCATTCAAACTACACAGCAACCCTCTCGCTCACACTTGTGGTAAAACCACTGGGAATGTTTGGCTTCAGGGGTTGCAGAGCCCAGCCTAATGCCCTCAGTGCCATTGCTCCCCCAGGAGGGGCCTTATCCCTTACCTTGCTTCTTTATTCAGGCAAAACCCACAACTTTTGAGCATGCACAAATCAGACAAAACAGTCCCTGGGTACAGCAGAATGAACCACTGACATCTGCTCTGCACACCAAGTAAAGGTTTTCTTTTCTGTGGGAACTCTACCATCTAATAACACCCCCCAACCCATTTTCCTCATTTCATGCACACCCTTGCCACCCTATCCACAGCTGCACAGACCCTGCCCAGCAGAACAGCACTCTCCCTTGGCTCAGTGGGGCTCACAGACTGCTGGGATCTTGGCCACTTAGCACACCTGTGGACCAGGAAGCCTCTGCAGCATTCACAGCTGGGAGAGCTCAAAGACCGAGAAGGACCGGGACTTGTCGGACGTCACCCCGGAAGGCTGGAAGAAGTCAGATCCTCCTGCCTCCAGCCCCTGGGCTGTGACGGCGAGGTCCACGCTGCTGGCCAGGCAGCGGAGCACTCCCTTCCTGGAATACGCTATTAGCTGGACAGGATACGTTCGCAAATATAATCATCCACAAATCTCCCCCAGATTAGGTTACAGGACAGCGTTTCGACGGCACGCATTACAAAGTTCCCTGGAAGGCTTGGCTGGTGGATCTGCTGCTCTCTCTGCTCATGACCCATTTTGGCTTTCATCAAGAATCATGACACCAGCTGCCTGGGTCATCTAGGAGGCAGAGAGGGGGAGAGCAACCCTGGGCTGTAAGGGGAAGTGGGGACGGAGAAGAGAAGGAGGAGAAGGAGAAGGAGGAGGAGGAGGAGGAGGAATGAGGAGGTTAGAAAGAGCAGGGGGAGAGAGAGTGAGTTGTTTTCGTCCACTTGTGAAGATTTGAATCCCAGTTCTGAGTTCTCGGCAAAGGCTTGCCGGGATACCTCATTCCCTGTCTTGTGCAAAGGTCTGTGATTGGGGATGTGGTGTGCTCAGTGGGCAGGGCCCCTCCCCTGGGCTGGATCCGCCTCTCTTATCCCCCAGATAAATTACTAGTGTCCTCACTAAATTCCTCGGCTTTCTCTCTCCCTCTCTCTCTCTCACACAATCTCACTCCCTCCCTCAAACACAGGCAAAGCGGGGTTGGGGGACGGGAGGGCGGGGATCCTCTCTGGACTGGTATTGTGCCTTAGTCCTGGGCGGGGAGGGAAGGGGAGGAAAATACTTGCGCCCCTTCTCTCCTACGTCGCCTTGAAATAGATTTGAGGAGCTGCCCTTCTTCTCCCCCTCCCCCCTTTCCTGCTGGTCGTTTGGCATCTTCCAGACCATGTCAACTGGGTCCCTCAGTGATGTGGAAGATCTGCAGGAGGTGGAAATGCTGGAGTGCGATGGCCTGAAAATGGATACTAACAAAGAGTTTGGGGCGTCCACTGAGAGCAACGAGGAGGGATCCAATGGCGAGAATGGCTCCCCTCAGAAGGGGAGAGGGGCCTCGGGCAAGAGGAAAAAAGCTCCCCCCAAGAAGAGCCCTTTAAATGGAGTGAGCCAGGAGGGAAAGCAGGTACAGAGAAATGCTGCCAACGCCAGGGAAAGGGCGAGGATGAGGGTCCTTAGCAAAGCCTTCTCCAGGCTTAAGACCACCCTACCCTGGGTGCCCCCAGACACCAAACTTTCCAAACTGGACACCTTGAGGTTGGCCTCCAGCTACATTGCTCACCTGAGACAGATCCTGGCCAATGACAAGTATGAGAACGGCTACATCCACCCAGTCAACTTGGTAAGTCGGAGTCCGCCGGGGACAGGCGCTCCGTGCGTGTGCATGGGGAGAGGTGAGCGAAGAGCTGGCATGGGGCATGTGCGGGGACAAAACTTTGCTGTGCTTCTCAGCCTGGTGCCAGAGGGTATTGTACAAAGGGACAGGCTCCCAGCTACCCTGCTGCCCTGTGCCCTGAGTGCCAAACTTCCTAGGCCCCCTCTGCTGCTCCTAGAAATCCTTTCCAGGAGACAGGCAGCCACACTGGCCACAAATAAGCAGGGGCAGGCTTTACGCTTTACTGCCCCAGAAACGATTGAGAAATCACAGAGGGTTGTTGGCAGCTGTCTACCTGCAAGTGGGCAGGTATAGAAATTTGGGTAGAAAAGGGTGTGTTTGAGGAAGGACCCAGGATTTATTCTTATCCTGTGCCTCTACCCTAATGTTTCTTGACACAACACTGTCCCCAAGCCCTAGCTTTTTAAAGACAGGACTCTTGGGGTTCTGTGCTCAACTGTTCAGGTTTGCTGTGTCCAGGACATTTCTCCTATCCCTGTAAACTGGCACAGGAGAAACAAATACCAGTGCAGACTCCCCAGAGGAGGTGCCTGCCCCAGGGACACTCCTGAATGCCTCTCCCTGGGCTGAGTAGTGTCCCTCCTGCTGCTCCCAGCACATAAAGCTTTCCTGAGCAGCCCTGGATCTCCCGACCATACCCGGCCACCAGAAATATCCAGTTTCCAGCTCTAAAAATATGTACAAATGATGTAAACTGGGGGTAAGCAAGATCTGCCTGGGCTCTTTTTAGACATACACTGCCCACACATGCAGACCCTGACTCATAAATGGATCACAGAGGGGAGCTGGGGACGTTTTGCTGAGGTCAGGCTCTGCCTTTTGAGCTCTGGACTCTGGGGGAAAGTATGTTACCCGCTGTGTCAGCTGCTAAGGGCCTGGGAGATAACTTCTGATTAAAAACAAAATCCTCAGCGCAACAACATAGGGAAAAAA
>WEIU01016904.1:252769-263103 GCA_013389925.1 Aegithalos caudatus | reverse complement strand
GGTGTTAATTGTTCGTTTGAGCCTCTCGGGCTCGGCGGGGGAAGGACGGAGCCGCCGCCGGCTCCGCCGCTCCACGAAGCGGCCGCGCTGCGGGGATCCCGCCTCTCCGCCCCGGGACACAGGAGGTCTGCTTGTCCGGAGCTAAAGACCTGGAGCAAACCTCAGGGGGAGGGGNGTACAGTCGGTCCTCAGCGCCGGGAATTTTTAACTTAAACATCTCCTCTCTATCGATCAGCGCGCCCGTGGGAGATGAGGCTGAGATAAACAGGAGTGCGGAGCGCTCCCCCTGCACCGGCAGCGGCCGCCGGCAGCTGATGCGCCAGATCCCACCGCGCTGTTTAATGTTTCAGGGTTATGACCGCACTGTTTACAAGATGTCTTCGGTTATTTATACTGTTATTATTAGCAGAGGGGCTTTAAATTTCCGCCTCACTTGCTCTTTCAATACCATCCCTCGGTTCCGTTTGATACCTGGGTACTTTCTTGCCGAAAGCAGGAGAGAAGGCTGCAGGGCCGTTCCCCGGACCAAGCACTCCGTCCCCGCTAGTTGCAGGGCCCGGGGCGCGGTCACAGGCAACGCGGGGGCCACAGTCCCTCCCGGCGGCTCCCTCCCCCGGGTATCCCCCGCAGGACGGTGCTGAGCTGCCCCGGACATCCGTGAAGCCTGGATTGTGTTAATTCTCATCCCCCACTTTCCCCCGAGATAACTGGACGAGGTGGCGCGTCCTCCAGGCGACCCAAATTCACCAGTCGGGTTCATGCGTGGGCTAGGCTAGGTTTAATTAAAGCAGCTCGCTGTGAATAGAGGGCTGTGCAAACATCCCCGGCCCTCATTATGAAAAGGGCCAGGACCTGCTGTATCATCCTAATGGTTGAGAAGAGGAGAGCTGTTTAATTTCACTTTTGTACAGCTTTATCACCATGCCACACAATTAAGAGCAGACCTCTGTGCCTGGCCTAACCATGTGCAGCTTCACTGTTGTGGACGGGACTGTGTCAGGTGAGCTGCGCTTACACGCTGGGGCTTGACTGACTGTGGCCACACACAGACCCAGAGCAACCGCTGAAGAGACGAGCGGCTCTGGTGACCACAGTTGAACACGCTGATTTGCTGATTTCTTTGCCCTAGGCACCTGGAAATACAGTGGGAATTGCTGGTCTGTTAAAGGGAGAGAGAATAGAGCCACCCCCACCCCGCCTTAACTGAGTGCAGGTGACTGATACAGCAAAGGCACATTTAAACCTCTAAATTTACTCACTGATTTGAAACTAACCATTGGATTTAACCACTCAAAATCTCAACTTAAATCCATACTAACTAATGCCTGGTCAAGACTCATAGCAAGGTGCTGATTTCCTTCTAGAAAGCAGAAATTGATATGCATCTGAGATATGCATAAAATTGAGTTAAATTCTGAATATTCTAACATACACTTCTTTGCCACCCTGTCTTGCAATGCTTGCTAACTGCACTCAGCATCTTCCCACCTAATTAACCATATGCGGTGCTTATTCGCCGCCTGAAATGCAACATCGAAGAAAGGGAAGGGAGGAATACAATGGTACCCCGTGAAATGTGAGGAACACAGCTGTAACCATGCGCCAAAAGCTGCGGGAACAGTAAGTGTTGAAGATGCTTACTGTGTGAACACTGGCAGTAGTCACTGTTGCCTCTCATACTCCTGTTTGCTTTATGTAGCAGTCTACACTGCAAGTCTCTTGGGGACTAAATTATTCCTCAAGCATCCTGCGCCTTCCTCAGTGTCCTTATCTCTGAGCAACAGTTCAGCAACAAAGAAACAAAAAGCAACAAGAAATAAAGGCAACCAGCAGTACACAGAAAGGTAAATAATGACTTTACTCTGATTGTAGTGGCTTTATCTCAATTTTGAAGACAATGAACATATTTTTCCAGAGGCATTTATGTGGCTGGGAATTCCTGGTCCAGTGACCTCTTGTGTTAAGGGCACAGACCCAACAGTCGTGGCACAGTGCTGGCAGCTGGCTTCAACAGCCCAAGTTTCTTAGATGAATTAAGAGTTCTACTATGTATTTCAGGAGAACAATGAGTGAAATTATTCTACCCTGCTGCTGAATGCAATTTTACCGCAAAATATTTGCAAACAGAAAATGTATGTTTAGTCTGACTGAAGCAATTTATACCTTTTAAAGGAACTCACAAATGTGCTAAGGAAAAGAGGGAACAGGTTTAAATATTGATGTCAATGACTTTAAAGAAAATATTTTGTTTGCTTTCTTGCTTTTCTGTACAAAGTGATGCATTTTAATATTTACCAAAATATACTTATACCCCTTTTTCATGTGGAAAAAAAAGTTGACTTGGTTTATCTTTCTCTATCTACATGGATGTAGATGCAGCTGTGTGAGTGTCTGTATACATTCCCTCCTAGTAATGTTTGAACTCATTGCCTGATTTCAGCTAGATTTGACAGAGGTCTCAAAGATAACTAAATTACTATAATTTTTAATATTTGTGCGTGTGTGTGAAAACAGGCAGCTGAGTAAAGAAAAAGTCTATACATTTTGCAGCTGAAGGAAGGGTTTCAACATGAGCTCAGCCTTTATTGGATTCAAGAACATATAGAGCAGAGTGTTAGCTGTAGATGAAGCTCCAAACGCTGCTTCAGTCAAAGAATATAAGTTCATAGAAAATTTGCTTGTGGACCTACATGTTTTAAGATAAGAACTCTATAAAAGTAGTTGCGTTCCATTTGATTTTAATAATAGCATTTTTTTGTTTGCTTGTTTCTTTGTAAAAAAAAACAATTTCAACCCACCTACTTAATGACCATTTTTCAATTCAGCTAGAGACTAGCAAATCCTTTATTTGCAGCACTGACTCAGTGCTCAGGCTGCTGGGTTTGGTACTAACATTGTGCTGCTTTGAAGAAGCTTTCACAGTCTGTAAGGTCTTTGAGAAAATACCTTTCAGGCTTATCTTATCCTCTCACTGAGATGGAAATCTGCCAGCCTGAAGCATTGGCATAGCAAGAAACCCACTTTGCAGACACCTGTAAAATGCCGTGTTGCTCTGGGCACTGACTGGGGCAGCAAAGCCACAGTTCTGGTCATGCCCTCAAACTTCAAGGTACATAGGGGAACATGTGCAAGATAGCTTATTCTTTAAAGTGCCTCTGAGGTAAAAATTCCACCTCACACCAGAAAATAAAAGAAAATCTGTGTGGTTTCTTCCGTAGGGAAGCTGGTTTGAATCCTGGACATAACGATAAGATCACAAGCACATATATATGCTTGACATATTTATATTTGTAAGCCCTCAGTTGTGTCTGCCTGGAAAAAACTTGCTTCCTTTTAACAAATCACATGTATTTTTTAAAAGGCGATTTTTGCCAAAACCCTGTTGCAATTTCCTCTCATTATAATTTGTAATAAAAATTTTTAAAATATACAAAATATTTAAAAATAGCTAATTTCAGATTAAAAACTTTCTAAAAGAGAACAAAACTTACACATATCTGGTGTGGAGGGTATAATCTGATAAATTTGATGGGTATTTTTTAAATTTTTGTCTGGATATCTGAATTTAGATAAGCACTCACAGTCTCCCAAAAGGGACAGGATTACAGAAGAAATTTCAATGACATTGACACGAATTTCAATTTCAATGAAATTGAATGAAATTGAATTAAATTGAAATGAAATTAATTTTCAATTAATTTTCAATGAATTTTCAATGAAATTGAAATTCGTAGCAACAAACAACCAAGCATCCTGTAATTGCCAGGTATATATACACCTGGAAAATCCTCCATACCGAATTTCTTCCAACAGTCAGATTCAAATTGTTTGCATTCACTGTTGAGGCCCACGTAGTTCCCGTATTAAGGCTGAGGTACCAAATGCAGGCCCACAGGGTAAATACCATCTTGTGCTCACTATTAAGCCACAGATTGCTTCATGCTCTTCAGGCCAGCATAGTTCATGGATGGGAAGTGGCACAACCAGTAATGATAGCACATTTTTGTTGCTAGTGCTGCAAAGCTACTGATGTGTTATGGCTTGGGAAATTCCTGCAATTCTGAGATGTCATAGGGCTGACCTAAAAGTTATGCTTCAGGAAGGATGGGGGAAAGCCATGTGTTACCTTAGAGAGGAGTGTTGCCAGCAGACTGCAAAACCAGCAAAGTTCTGCAAGTAACTGGTTTCTCTTCAGACACTGGTGTCTGTGAGTATAAAACTGACTTTGAGGAGGCCCAGGCATGCAAGTCATCCCACTTCCCAAATGCGGCACGGACGTACCCTAGGGTCACAACAGTCCAGGGATGACGCATTTTCTTGCCTTAGGGTTTTGCCCTTAAACTGAAACTTGTAAACAGATGAAATGCATTTTCAAGCCAATGCGCATGTGTGCACTCAGTTACACCATCCTCAAAACCTCCTTGCAAGGAAAAAAAAGATCATAACGAAAGCAAGAAAATGAGAACCAGTGCAAATCCTTTCTTCACTTTAAATTTTAAGAGGTTCTTCTTGAGGAAAAAAAAAAAAAACAAAAAAAAAAAAACAAACAAAAAAAAAAAAAAAAAACCACCACAAAACCCCAATCCTTATTTAGACCTCAGGCTGTTGTGCAAACTATTAGACCATATCCAGCTGTAAATATGGATTATTTACAGTCTTGAGTCTTCTCTTGGTTGTTTACAAGTTGTTTAAAAGACAAGGCTCAGAAACACGAGGGAAAGAAAGTAAGGGTAAAGCTACAGGAGACAAGAAGAAAGGGAGAAAAAGGCATAGAATAATTCCTCTTCCTCTGATTACTACAGCTCAGTCCTTGCGGCAGGATGAGTTCGGGAAGGGAGGAACTATCAGCAGCTCCATCACAGATGGGTGGAGCCAGACCACCGGGGAGATGGAAACCAGGAGGTTGAGAGCTGCAGCTGCCTTTTCCTGGGAGGAACATCTGTGAAAGCCTGCACGGCAGCAGCAGGGGAGGAGGAGTGGGCACAGGCAAAGAACGTTCCCAGGGACGTGCTCACACAGATAACTGTGCCTGGATGGTTTCTCAGGCTGCTGCAGCAGCAGTTCCCTCCCCTGACAGGGAGGAGGCAAAGACCATCATGTGGGACAAGCAGTCGAAGTGTCAGCACGGCCTCTCGCTGCAGCATCCTGTTTCCTGTGATGCTTTTTTGATGGCCGAGGTGACCAGAATGGGAACAGTTCTTCCTCGCTGATAACATGTTGGTTTTTTTTCTTACATAGGGACTTTTACACTCTTGGCATTTCAGAGTCAATACACAAAGTACACAGAAGACAGGAGCTATCTTGCAGCATTCGGCTGTCCCCTCATGACCAAATGTTTTTTTACAGGAGGCCACTATCATTATACAGATTGGAAGAAAAAGAGGTGACAAATGACTGGCTGAAGGTGCACACGTAAGTTTGGAATAGGTTTAGGGCACCAGCTTTTCTGGTGCACAAACCCGTGGGCTGTTCTACTAGGCACACTGAAATCAACAAGGATGTTTGCTCTTTGAATTCAGTACAAAGATAGGAATCAGTAAGGTGAGGGGAGTGATCCTCTCAGGCTGGATATCTACATCTACACTCACCAGAACAGATAACCAGGCTATGGATCATGCTCTGCCTCAAATAGTCAGTCCTGTGGCTGGGGACATACCCACACAGACCTGAGTTTTATTCTACTCACCAGAAGTTAAGAGTCCCTGGCATATGCTACTCCACAACCATGCTTGGATACTTTCTGGGAAAAAATCAGACAGGCCAAACGCATAGCAAGAATCCTGCTAAAACCCAAGCACAAAGAAAGATAAGTCTCAGCCTTGTTTTATTTATCAGTGTCACTGCAGCCTTAGAAGCTACAGCAACTGAGATACTTGATCCTTTGCCTCACCTCAGTCTCATGCTCTTTCACTTGTTTTCTAGATCAAACTGCTTTCTTCTTTTATGGGCCAAAAATTCTTAGTGGGGACTCTCTTTGCTATTTGTATCCTAGCGCTCTTGCTCCTAGTGGCCTTTAGTCTCCATATATATATTAGTTTCATAATTAATATATATATATGGAGACTAAAGGCCACTTGGAGCAAGAGGCCAAGTTCAAGAACAAACATAACATCAGTTTAAACAACATTATACCCTAAATTGTGACATTGAAAACTTCTGTTCATTTGTTACCTAACTCTGCAGTACCTTTTCTACCTGAGTTGTCAGTTGCCTGACAACATTTGACATATGCTCTCAGAGTGTCTCTTTCTCATCATTGCCAATTAGCATCAAATTAACCTCATCCCAAGATCTGGAACTGAGATTATTCCTCTACTTAAATCCAAGGGAAGAATTCAGACAGCCAGTAGGTGCTGTCTGTGCATGCTTAACATCATTCTGCTGGGCTAGGAAGCAAGCTGGACAGGGGATCCGAGGCCAGCACCCCGAGTTTGGATACAGATACACACAGCACTGAAAGGAAGTTGGTGAGGAACCAATGTTACTGTCATCCCACAAATTTTTCTTCCTCATTTCCCTCACACTCAGTCTTCTGATTCTACTTTCACCGTGCTTCTCTCTTACTGCCAACAGAAGTCAGCATGTGTAATTTGTAAATACCATTCAGTCACAGAGGCTGAAACTACAGATATGTATTAAATTATTGTAAAGTTTACTAAAGGGAAGTCTCTTTCTGATAGTTTGACTTTGATGCTGAGGTACTTCACTGCCATTTTCTTAATATGCTTATTTTATATTAAACAGTATACCTAGAAATATATATTATGCAATATAGAGATACACACACTATACAATATATATACACCATATAAAAAGTGACATAAATATTTACATACTATGTAATAACTATATTTATCTTTTCTATAAACAAACATATAAAATAATACATATTATAAAATTAAACAATGTTTGAATATTGTGGAATTGGTATAAGTGCCACTTACAGCAGGGCTAACAACTGCTTAACAGCAGTGGCATGAGTTATATCGTACACCATCAGAGAGGTGTGAGAAGGCACAGATGAGTTTAAAGGTAACACACCTGATAAACTAAGCCCTGGAGCAAAGGATTCCTTCCCTGACTGACTGACTTCTTGCTCATTCCCTGATGGCTGCCAGCCTGGGAGATGTCTCATAATTATCCTGCAGTATCATGTTTGTAGCTGATAACCATTTCACACGTCACTTCCATGGAACATCCACAACACTGGTTGCTCCTGGGTACTTCCTCTGCATACATGAATACTGTAATGCAGTCTTCCACTCAGTCACCACAGTATTTACAACACAGCTGCAAAAAACTCCAGCCAGCCTTCTTTTTGGGCCTGCCTCAGGGGCAGCTTTCTTCTCTCCCCCCTACACTTTCCCATAGTCTACCTTGCAGAGGATCTTATCTGATTGAAAGTTAATCCTGTAAAAATAGAAAAATCCAGATAACCAAGCATTTGCTTCAGTCTGATGAGTGATTTCCTTTTACAGAAACCTGCAGCTACAGCTCAATAACAAAACAACATAATGAAATTGCATCTTCATTCAGTCTCACTGCTGTAATTACTGAACCAAAAACAAGTGCAGTGTCCTAAAGTTTAGTTACCTTGTTTTTACTGCACTTTTACTGATAGTCCCAAGCAGCCCACAATTCCATGCTGCAGAATATCCAAGCACAGGAAACACTCTCCCCATATTTCCATCTCCTCTTTACTTCTCAAACAAGGGATTGCAAAGTAAAGGCATAGGAGAATGAAAACATGTAGTAAGGGACAGTGTCAGAAATGGCCTCTGTGCCTTCTCTGTCTGATGCCATACATCATCTGGAAAGTTAGAACCTCATGAAGACTAGCAGAGGAAGTCATACTAGCAGAGGAAGCCATGGAGCCAAGTTATAGTTGCGTGGAGGAATGGAGGCAAGGAAGAGGAGAAGGCAAGGAGAGCACAACCAATTTTGTAAACTATATAGATATAGAATAAAATTCCAGTACAACTGATAAACTTACAAGTCAAATTAGGTAGGTGCCAAATCACCTTATTTGCATTCCACGTTAATGTGATCATAGTTACTTGCTTATATTTGCACATTTTTCCAAATATATATCTCAACATGCAATCTTCAGAACATGTCCTAGTCTAAACAGGAAAAGCTCAGGCTGACAAAGCAGTCAAAACTTTGAAATTATAAGGGTTCATATCTTCATCAGCAAAAATAGTTTCCTCTAACATCCAGGAACAACTGCAGTATTCTGAAGAATATATGCTAGAAAAAGTGATACCCTGAGAAGAGGAAGCAGTGGTAGTGTGTGCTTGCAGGCATTTTGTTTCGAAATTTTGTAGACCTTTAAGGTTATGCTGAAAAATAACATAAGCTTAGTCGAAATTCAAGCAAAATCAGGGTTTATAAAGATTTTCTTCATAACTTACCAATGTGATCAGCTATTCAGAAGAAAAAANNNNAAAAAAAAAAAAATCAGCATCTGTTGTGATACAGCCATCCAGAAAGAACAGTCAGAGTGAAGACATCACAGCACTCTCTACCCCACTTTGGCTGTGTAATTGTAATGACTCAGAGCCCGAAGCCCACAAAGAACAAAACCAGCCTTAAGGCATTCTGTAAAAATGCTGGAGATACTGTGCAGAGTTACCGAACTATGGTAAATTCAGAATCCTGGTATCCAAAACCTTGCCCCGCTTGCCTGTGCTCACGAGAAGGCGGTGGGTCGGCGCGGATCCGTGTCTGTAGGAAGCCACAGGGTGGCAGCGCTGCCCCACGCCGGTGTGCAGCCAGCCTCAGAACAGGAGAGAGAGAGCGAAACCATGTACTCCCAGCTGATTTCAAGTGAGAACTTGAAATACTTATTTTTGACAAGCGAACCTAGTCATGCATTTCAAGGATTAAACTGAATCCAGAAGAAAAAAAACACGCCAACTCTGAAGAATTCAAAATTTTAATTTGATACTGTTCCTTCTATCCTAATTAAAGCTATTTTGCGACCACGTCACATTAGCAAAGTACATAATTACAGAGCCTCAGTTTCAGAAAATTTTCTGTTCGGTGAATACTCTGCAGTACACCCATATAAATATACATTTATATAATTTTTATATAAAGACCAATATTCCTTATAAGCCTGAAGTCAGCTTGACATCTGTTTCATTCGTCAGGCTGGGTGATGAATCCTTAATGAGTCAAATTGCAGGCACATTCCTGTGCTCCGATGTGAAGCACAAGAGGTTTTCCAAGAGAAAAGGTAAGTGTGGCTGAAAGGTAGCTCACCACAGGCTCTGTTCCCTACAGACAGCACAGGTGGGACAGTGTCAGATTTAGGGGAATGTTCTGGACAGAGAGAACCAGTGCCATCCAGGCACCCCCACTTTGTCCACGTCCTACTCTGCCTGCCCTCTAAGCGTGCACTATGTGTTCACTTTGCAAGGATGAAACAATCTGTGCACTGGAAGAGTGCAAAACAGCAGTCGTACTTTAGTCGTTTTAATATTATAATCACAAAACCCAGTACTGAGAGCCTTGCAGAACTCACAGTACTTCTCAGTCACCTGGGGTGAGCAGTCTGATCATACACCAAGCTCCCACAGGTTACTGCTGTGGACCATCCTTTCAACACCAAATTAAAGTCACTTCAAATTAAAAACAACAACAACAACACCCCAAAATTAAAACAATTTTTAATAAAAGAGGCAGTGACCAGAGTCCTGCTGCAGTGTAATATGCACGCATGGAGCAGCAATATTGGCAGCATGATGTTGCGGGGAGCACTAATGCCCGCAGGCTGCTGTCAGACCAATGCTGACCATTCTGTTCATTCAGAGTGCGTGTGGAGCGGCCAGGCCAGAGACCGAGGAGCCTGCAGCAAACTAAAGAAGCCCAAGGCCGGCGCCCCACGGCTGGTGAGAGCCACGAGTGCTTAAAATGCCTCAGCTGAAAACCGCATCGATTCTCCAGCGGCTTCGCTGGCAAAGGCGCTGCCTCGGACGTGATCGAGATGAAGCCTGCTATCAGTTTTAGGACACGAGACAATGGCAGAAACTGATGCACAGGAAATTCCAGCTGAACGTGAGGAAGAACTTCTTTACTGTGCGGGTGACCACGCACTGGAACAGATTGTCCAGAAAGGTTGTGGAGTCTCCCTCACTGGAGATACTCAAGAACCGTCTGGACACAATCCTGCGCCATGTGCTCTGGGACGACCCTCCTTGAGCAGGGAGGTCGGTTCAGATGACCCACTGCGGTCCCTTCCGACGCGCCCCGCTCAGTGATTCCGAGCGGAGCCGCGCAGAGCGGGCCCGTCCCGGCGCTGAACCGCGGCCCCGGGGGCGGCGGACGAC